>JAPCYS010004065.1:0-39262 GCA_028641055.1 Alopecurus myosuroides
TGCGGCGACACCACTGCCGCCTAGATCGGCCGGCGGAATTGGCGCCTGGATCGCGCGGCGGCCTCTGGATGTCGATCGGCCGGCGGAATTGGCGACTGGATCGCGCGGCGGCCTCTCGATGTCGATCGGCCGGCGGGAAGGCTACGTCGGGTCGATCGGCCGCTACGTCGATCGGCCGGTTCAAAAGAACGTGCGTGCTGCATGTCACAGAAACCGAGTTCAATTATGATTCTAATACAAAAGAAAAAAACCTAGGTTGATTTCGATTGAAAAGTATAAATAAAAAGCCCAATAGGCCTACCAAAACAGATAAGTGGCTCTAGTCTAGTGGTTTGCTATGCGTGCGGCTACCTGTAGACCCAGGTTCGATTCCTGGGTTTTGCTAATTTGTTTCCTTATTTTAGACTGGCTTGTATCCAAGCCAGCCGATCGGCTCGTTTTGACCGCGGCTCATTCAGCTGAGCTCGTTTAGCTGCGACTTGACTCGTTTAGCTGCGGCTTGACTCGTATTTCTACGTTTAGGAGAGGCCGGGGGGAGGACCGAAGCAAGCGTGTTTTTCTATAATGTGTTAAAAAAAACCTCACTTTCTGAAGGGTTTGTTTTGCATATAACCGGTCAATATAAATCTCATAAAATGTTAACTATCGAAAAAACAAGGTATTTGAAGACGATGTTTCAGAAAAGCTTCACGTCTTAATTGGTTTGTTGGATGGTGTTGGACTTTCATTCGCGAAACTTATTTGCAACGAAATCTCGCAAGAGTCTGATTCGACGGTAATAAAAGAAATTAATTTGTGGAATTATTTGGAACAGGGAAGCATATTGTGCATCTAGATCATTCTTTGTTTTTCGCGACGATTTATCAACTAGGTTAGTTCTGATTTGATTTTGACGAAATTGTAACACATGTTTCCTACATCTGCCTGTCTTATTTCTGCAGTCATGTCTTGCGTGGAAGACTAATATTTAACATGAATTCCATATAAAAACAGCTAGCTTAAAAATAGCGGAGATGGTAACACATGTTTCCAACATCTGCCCGTCTTAATTTCAGTACACATTCAATGCTGGTACTAAAGTCTTTGGTTTCGTTAAGCAAAATCTCGGGTCAAACTATCAAAAAATTCTGATCCCCTCCACAAACTACTAAGGAACTAAATTGACACTAGTATATAAATCTCACTTGCATTTGTTATTACTAAAACACAGTTAGAACTTGTTTTAGTACCATTTTAAATTATAGCCTCGTGCTTGTTACCGAGCAGGGTAACGATTTTAATTATCATAAGGATTTTTTTTCAAAATAAGAAATAACTATTTTTTTTTAAAAAAAAATGTAGCCAGTTAGTGACGGCCCATTTCGAAACTGGTCCTAAATCATAATATTTTTTTAAAAGTATTAAAAGTTCCGGAATTCCCATTGTTTTTTAGTGGTACTATCATTTGCATTTTTCAACAAACTGTTTGAAACTACGATTCACAAAACTGCATGACCCAAAACATATATTTATCGTGACCGGAAGTCCTCTAACACATATAGATAGGTTCACAACTATATCGGAGGCTGTTTAAGTATTCCGTATGTTGGGGGCAAAAGTTCTAGGCATTGAAATCATATCTACAAATCTCAGTTGTTTGACCATCGCCGTGTGCAATTTGCAACAACGTGAGACTGACTTCACTCTTCCATTCCGTGACGCCCCCACTAAAGAACCCTATTCATGACACTTTCAAATCGTTCCGTGCCGTCCGATGTCTTCCTTATTAAGTATTTTGAACTCTTAAATCTTATGAAATTTGGACATAAATATTTACAAAAAGGTTGTGCCTACAACCGGAGTACAGTACTCTGAATAAGTTCGTTTTGGTATTAAAGGATTTCTTCGTTTGTTTTTGGACCCATCCTTCACATGTGGCCCAGTGATGGTGAAAAATTATAGAAGGCTCACTGATGTGGAAGCTGTGTGCATCATGCAGAGGCTGGCTTTTCCCCTGTTTTGGCTTCAGTTGCGTGGCAACCGCTTGCTTCTCGCTGGTGTAGAGAAAAAAAATGAAATGCTTGGTCGATGAAGTGGGCAAGAAATATAGCCTTTTGGGACCAGCTAGATCATTCACTTGGTGGACTCCTCGATCGGTTCACGCTTAATGAAAATCGCTAACATATTGGGCAATCTAAGCGGGGGGGGGGGGGGTTTCCATTGTTGTCCGCGGCCGATGTCAGGATCGAATGAGCAGCAGGTGTGCAGCCAGGTCCTGCAACAAGCGCAGAGGGGCACCGTCAGGGTGCACATCTTGCTGGGCGTGAGATCCATGCCGTAGAGAGGCACCGGTTGGTTATGATGAAGGTGGCCACCCCAAGTTGCCTTGAAGGCAACCTGGTTATGAAACAGGAGCACGGACGATATGGCCGCCCAAGCTGCCTTGAACAATATATCCACAAGGATCTGCGCGTTGTTGTCCTCAGCTTCCACGCGCATCCTCCTTAACGGGTCCCCCGGCTGTCGCATTCTTCACAGGCGTGGTCTCAGGCAAGGAGATCCGCTCTCGCCTCAGCTTTTCATCTTAGTTATGGAAGTTTTTCATCACCTGGTGGAGTTGGCCGCAAGGAGGGGTTTCCTTTCACCCCTGGCTCGCAACGGGTTGCAGAGCCGGACTTCGATCTACGCCGATGACGTGGTCTCCTTTCTGAAGCCCACAACGTTAGATCTGCGGACTTTCTCTACTCTCATGGAGGATTTTGGGTCTGCGTCAGGACTTCGCACCAACCTAGCAAAGTGCTCAGCGCACCTCATTAGATGTGATCCTTCGGTGGAGGGCTTGATAGCCCAGGAGCTTGGATGCCCTATTCATCCGCTCCCGTTTCGCTACCTGGGGTTGCCGTTGTCGCTGAGGAAGCCGTCCGCAGCACAGCAGCAATACCTCGTGGACAATGTGGCGTGCAGACTTCCGGGATGGGGAGCCAACCTGATGAACAGAGGTGGAAGGCTGGAGCTTGTCAAAACTACTCTCGCTTCCATCCCAGTCTTTGCGATGATGTCCCTTGATATCCCCGTGAAGACTATCAAAGCGATCGAGAAGATTCTCAGGGGGTTTCTCTGGAGAGGCAGGAAGGAAGCCCGAGGGGGGCACTGCCTCGTGGCGTGGAAGAGGGTCTGCATGCCAAAATCTTTGGGAGGCCTAGGCGTTCCAAATCTCACTCTGATGAACATGGCACTGAGGACCCGGTGGCTTTGGTTAGAGAGAGTGGACTCGGGGAAGCCTTGGAGGGAATTTAACCTTCAGCTTCCCCTTGAGGTTAGACAACTCTTTGAGGCCGCCACTTCGTCAGTCTTGGGAGACGGCAGGAGCACTTTCTTCTGGACAGACAGATGGCTCCCGGAGGGACGGATAAAAGATTTGGCCCCGCACCTTTTCGCCAAGGTGTCTAGACAGGCCAAGAGATCCCTAAGAGTTCGCGAGGGCATCTTCGGTGGATGGCTGCGCGGCATTTCCCCGGACCTCGATGTGGCAGCGCTCCGAGAGCTCCTTGAGATGGCTGGGCGTCTTGCCGTGGTCATCCTGGTTGATGGCGTAGTCGACTCCTTTAGGTGGAACTGGGAGGCCGACTTCTCCTTTTCAGCACGCTCTGCTTACCGAGCGTTGTTTGCTGGTGCCACAGACTTCGGTGGTGCAGAGCAGATATGGAGGTCCCGTGCCCCTGCAAAGTGTAAGTTCTTTCTCTGGTTGGCCATGAGGAACCGTTTCTAGACGGCGGACCGTCTTGGGAGGCGTGGGATGCCAGGGCCGTCAGCCTGTCCATTCTGTGATCAGCATGATGAGGACATCGACCACCTCCTTTTGGGTTGCGTTCTAGCGCGGGAGGTGTGGACAGCCCTCCTCACGCTTTGGGGTCGGGGTGACTGGATCCCCCTCCACGGAGACCGCCTGGTGGAGTGGCTGCCGGCCAAGTCGGGACAAGGATCGAATCGTGAGGTCTGGACCGCGTTAACACTCATCCTTTGGTGCATCTGGAAACACAGGAACGATATCGTTTTCGAAGGTGGGAGGCCTGACCCGGCAGTCGTGATCCGCAACGCTAGGATAGAAGCAGAGAGGTGGAGGGCGGCCAAGCTGCTTAGGAAAGATCTAGCTCTGGTGGAACGGTGGAGGGTTGGCGAGTAATCAGCCGTGTAATCCTAGGTGGAGTGCGTCCTCGACGTCTATGTCGACCGCGTTGTAATCTGGCCTCTTGGCCCTTCTTCTATGAAACCGATACGTCTTTCCATGACGTATCCTTGAAATATATCCACATTGTTTAACGCAAGATCCATCAGAGACTCCAGTGACTGAAAGCAACTACGTAGATGCCCTATCAGCGCATGCAGTACTGCTTGTCCTGATGCCTTGCAAGCCTACATAGCCAAGACACAAGCACCGAGGTGCCCTGCATGAACTTTCTATCCCTCAACTTGTGTAATGTTTTGAATGCTCACATGCTCTTTTATGGACCTAAATGTCAAAGTAGGTAGCGGAACCGTACCCTGTTAGGGGTCGGGATACGTGTTAATATAGTGCAGGAATAGCCCCTGCCGTGGCTTACAAGAATACGTACACGTTGGTATACTATACCATACGTGTTTGTATACGAATCATATTACAATGTCTAACAGCCCCCCTTAATCTAAACCTGAAGAGAGGTTTAGATTACGTCTAAACTCACAAAGATTTCTGATTGGGAGAGCTTTAGTAAAACCATCTGCAACCTGATCCTTGCTAGAAATAAATCTGATGTCTAGTCTTTTGTTTGCCACTCTTTCACGAACAAAATGAAAATCAATCTCAATATGCTTTGTACGTGCATGGAAAACTGGATTTGCTGAGAGATAAGTTGCACCAAGGTTATCACACCATAGACATGGTTTCTCATGTAACCTGACTCCAAGTTCTCCAAGAAGTGCTTCTACCCATATCAACTCTGCTGTGGCATTAGCTAAAGCTTTGTATTCAGCTTCAGTACTAGAGCGAGAGACTGTAGCTTGTTTTCTAGCACTCCATGACACAAGATTTGGTCCTACAAATATTGCAAAACCTCCAGTGGAACGTCTGTCATCAAGACAACCAGCCCAATCTGCATCAGAAAATGCACTCAACAATGTAGAAGTAGAGGGTTGGAATGTGATACCAAGTGAAATAGTACCCTTCACATATCTGAGAATTCTTTTGACAGCTTCCCAATGAACAGTAGTAGGGGCATGAAGATATTGGCATACTTTGTTCACAGAGAATGACAAGTCTGGTCTTGTAAGAGTCAAGTATTGCAAAGCACCAACAATGCTGCGATATCTAGTGTTATCCTCTGGTCCAAGTGGATCTCCTTCACTGAGCGAAAGAGGATCAGAAGAGGATAGTGGTGTTGTAGCTGCATTACACTCCTGCATATTAACTTTATCAAGCAATTCTGAAGCATATTTCCCTTGTGTCAAGAGTAATCCTTCTTGTACCTTTTTAACCTCAATGCCAAGAAAGAAGTGAAGATCTCCAAGATCTTTAATAGCAAAGTTTTTATTAAGGTCTCTAAGAAGAGCTGCCGTAGCATGATCTGAAGAGCTGCTCACAATAATATCATCCACATATATCAAAATAAACATAGTAACATCTGGCTTCCGAAGAAGAAATAAGGATGTGTCTGCTTTGGATGGAACAAAACCAAGATCCATTAATTTGGAGCTAAGCCGAGAAAACCATGCTCTGGGAGCCTGTTTTAGTCCATATATAGCTTTATCAAGCTTGCAAATATAATCTGGAACTTTGGTATTTTCAAATCCTGGTGGCTGCTTCATATAAACCTCTTCTTCAAGAACACCATGCAAGAAGGCATTTTTAACATCTAACTGACGTAATTTCCATCCTCTAGAAACTGATACAGACAATACAGTTCTAATAGTGGCTGCCTTAACAACTGGACTGAATGTATCTTCATAGTCAATGCCATATCTTTGTTTAAACCCTTTAGCAACTAACCGTGCTTTATATCTATCAATTGTGCCATCTGCATTTTTCTTGATTCGAAATACCCATTTGCAATCAATCAAGTTTTTACTTGCACTAGGAGGAACTAGGTGCCAAGTTTTATTTTCAAGCAAAGCATCATATTCTTCCCCCATTGCTTTGCGCCACAAAGGATCTGTAAGTGCTACTGAAAGAGAGGGTGGAACATCTACAGTAGCTAGCATACCATGACGTGCAGTCTTGCTTGTATAAAGATTTGGTTGTTTACCATACCGTATAGTACCATCCTTGTAAGTACGGGGTTTTTGTATACCTTTCTGTAAGCGGGTGCGCACACCAGCCACACCAGGAGCAGCAGAAATCCGTGCCACAGCCGATCCAGGCGGGACAACAGTATCAGCATCGGAATCATCACTGGAATTTTCAGCAGCTTGAGCATCGGGATCGCCACCGGAAGGAGCGGAACGATCTGCACCGGGATCCACCCGAGTGGGCGACGTGGCATTGGGGGATTCGTCACGCACAGGAGAGGAGAGGCCACGCGCTCGTGTCTGTTGATGTCGGGAGCTGGTCGGGGACCCCATCTGCATGCGGACGCCAGGACGCGACGTGGCAGTCGCAGGCTGGTGCGCACCAGCGCCTGGCGCAGCAGAGAGACCAGCATCAGCATCGGGATCCGGTACATCGCCATCTGCAGGTGAATCAGGCTCGGATTCAGCGCCTGACGCATCATTTGATGCCGAATCTCCAAAGTCTTCCTGGGAGCTCATTTCTTGATCATTTTCAGTAAAATTTTCACCTGCGAACTCCTCTTCAGGTGTAGTTTCTTCCAGGCCAGTGGAATCCTGTGTATAGTTAGTGACAACAGGTATGATAGGAAAACACATATGATCATCAAGTTGTAATTCCCCATGAGTATTAACATCTAAATCTTTGGGTAGAAGAAGAATTTCCTCTCTAAGACGTCTACCAGCATTTGGATGAAGATCAGCAAAAGGGAATATTTTCTCATCAAACACAACATCTCGTGAGACATAGACTCGTCCAGTGGATATATCAAGACACTTCACACCTTTGTGACGTGGGCTATACCCTAAGAAAACACAACGAGTGGAACGATAGGAAAGTTTTCTTTTGTTGTATGGACGGAGATTTGGCCAACAAGCACAGCCAAATATGCGAAGAGAGTCATAGTTGGGTTTAATATGAAGAAGACGTTCAACAGGAGTATCAAAATCAATAACTTTGCTAGGGAGTATATTGATAAGAAAAGTAGCTGTTAAGAAAGCTTCATCCCAAAATTTGAGAGGCATGGATGCATTAGCTAATAAAGCAAGACCAACCTCAACTATGTGGCGATGTTTGCGCTCGGCAGAACCATTTTGCTGATGTGCATGAGGACATGAAACATGGTGAGTAATCCCAATTTTCTGAAAGAATCCATTGAGTTTCTCATACTCACCACCCCAATCAGTTTGCATTGTGATTATTTTCCTTTCAAACTTGCGTTCAACAAGTGCTTGAAAATTAAGAAAGACTTGATAGACATCAGCACGACTTTTGAGCAAATAAATCCATGTGAATTTACTAAAATCATCAATAAAGCTTACATAGTATGAATGTTTTCCTACAGAAACAGGTGCTGGACCCCATACATCAGAGAATACTTGTTCTAAAGGAACTTTAGAAACACTGGATGATACAGGATAAGGCAACTGATGGCTTTTGGCTAACTGACAGGAATCACAAACATAAGAGTTTATTTCTGGAGTATAAGAAAGCTGATTTTTCCTAAGAATCTGCTGAACCACAAATGAAGATGGATGTCCTAAGCGGCGATGCCATGTGGAGGATGATGGCTTTATTGTGACATATGCTTGTTTGGAGGATCCTGTAGGCGAGGGCACTAGAGGATAGAGGCCATCGTGGCATGGTCCCTCAAACAGAATTCTTCGTGTGTCCTGATCCTTGATCAAAAAGAAATAAGGATGAAATTCAATGAATACATCATTGTCAAGTGTAAGCTTATGAACAGATATTTGATTTTTAGAAGCATTAGGCACATGAAGAATATTATTTAGATGAAAAGTACTATGGGGAGTTTACAACATTGAATAACCAATATGGTTTATAGGCATACCACTTCCATCGGCCGTGTGAACGCGATCAGGTCCTTTGTACTTGTCACTTGCGGTGAGTTTGCTCAATTGGCTTGTGATATGATCCGTGGCTCCAGTATCGGGATACCAATTGGTATCCACTCCATAAGAGGCTATGTTAGCCTTCTTTTCTCTTCCATCCCTTCTACTGGTATCATCATCAGAATCATCCTTAGAGTCATTCTTGTACCTACACCAACAGTCAGATGCCGGATGCCCATATATTTTGCATATTTGGCATGTTGTATCAACGCAGGGGGTTGGAGTTCTTCCATGACCGCGGCGACGCCGTCCATCACGGCGGTCATCGCGCCCATCTCTCCGCCGAGAGTCATCACGCCGCTGGTCATTATCATCACGACGACGATAACTATCATCTCTGCGACGGTCACCATCATCTCTGTTACGATAATCAGATCTGCGATCATCTTGCCTTCCTCCCTCTTGGCGTTCACCACGGTAGCGGTCACGGTCACCGCGCCAGTCACCGCGGTCACCGCGATCACCGCGGTCACCACGCCATCCATCACGATCACCGCTGCGATCACCACCGCGGTCACCGCGCCATCCATCACGGTCACCACGGTCTCCGCCGCGATCACCGTGCCAGCCATCACGATCGCCACGCCACCCATCGCCTCCACGACGAGCAGCTGCGTTGGCAGACGACATGAAGCCAGATTGGCCTGTTTCTGCAAGCATCTCCAAGCGTGTATCATGTGCACTGATTTGAGCATACAGGTCGTCGAGAGTTATGGTGCTGTTCAAGTTAACTGCAGAGACAACCGAGTTGTAGCTGGCATCTAGCCCATTGGTTATGTAACCTATCATCTCGTCCTCCTCAACTGGTTTGCCAATCGCAGCTAATTCAGAGGCATAACCTTTCATCTGTGCAAAGTACCGGGCCGCCGTTTTGTCAATTTTCTTCGTACTGTTGAGCGCTCCTCGCAACTGATTGACTCGGGTACGGGAGCTAGTACTGAACATGGTCATGATCACCGCCCATACAGCAGCTGTCGATTCAATACCAACAACATGGGCGATAATTTCCGGTGAGAGGGAATTGAGGATCCACGTCAACACCGTCTGATCTCGGGTGAGCCACACCGAGTATGCAGGATTCAGGGTTTTGGACTTATCTTGCGCTTCCAGGAACTGAGGAGGTGCTTCTTCTGTGCCATCAAGCAATCCAAGCACTTGTGCACCACGAAGGGCCGGTGTCACCAAGGTTTTCCAGAACAAGTAGTTCGAGCGCGTGAGCTTTTGCGAGGGAGGGCTTCCAAGCGCCGACAGCAGTGGAGTTGCAGACGCCGAGGATGACATTGATGCAGGAGAGTTTTCCGATCAAGGCGATCGTGGTGTAGGTTTTTTTTGGGTTTCCGATCTGATGGATCGTGGAGGAGTTTTTGTGTGGGTTTTTTTGTTGTGGCTTCCGATCAGAGGATGCTGATCGTAGTTTGGCTTGAGGAGATTTCCGATCTTGATGATCGTGGGAGTTTTTGGTTTCCGATCTGAGATCGATCGTAGCTAGGTTTCTTCCGGCGGCGATGAGCTAGGTCGAAGACGAGCCTCGCTCTGATACCATGTCAAAGTAGGTAGCGGAACCGTACCCTGTTAGGGGTCGGGATACGTGTTAATATAGTGCAGGAATAGCCCCTGCCGTGGCTTACAAGAATACGTACACGTTGGTATACTATACCATACGTGTTTGTATACGAATCATATTACAATGTCTAACACTAAATATATTGAGATATGCAGTGAGGACGTGCTAGTAGATCCATGAAAAAAAAATAGAAAGGAGGGGCAAAAGCTTTGCTCCATTGCATTAATTAAGAGACAAGGTTTTTGACAAAGTTGGCAACAAAGGCTACAAATTAAATTACAATGTATTAGTCTCCCGGCATGGTTTCACTCTAACGTTTTCCCCCACAAGAACACAAGGCTTGGCCTCTCTGTTGATCTTCTCAAGGATGGAAAGAGGCGAGGTGTGCTTGTTCTTGAAGACGCATGCGTTTCTTTCGTTCCAAACCTCCCAAGCGACAAGGAGAGTGAGGGACCCCGGCCCATAGCCTTGCGGTGCATGACCCTCCCATAGGACATTTGAAGCAACCAATCTTTAATGGAGAGAGTCGTCCATGTGGAGATGTCGAGGGAGTGAAGTCCCAACCAATATTTGAGCATTCCCCAAAGCCTTGTTGTGAAGAGGCAAGTGACCAAGAGGTGAGAGGAGGACTCCGGCACCCTCTTGCAAATAGGAATGGTGGCTCCCGGGCCTTCCACCCGATTTCGGCGACGGGATAGCCGAAGTCTGCATTGTGAGAGCACCGTCCTCCACATTCGCGAAAATATCCAACAATATTGTTGAGTTTTTATCCCTTTCAAAGTTTTCTCATATGAGTTATCAAAGAGATAATAACAATCATATGTGACATCATTTTCTTCTTATTTTTCCACCGGGCTAAAGAATTTTTTAGCAACATATCCTACACACTACTCTCCTCGTGTCTTTCAAATAGGTTTTTGGAGTTGTCACTCAAGATGATCAATTATAAACAAATGACTTTCTAAAGATCGATGATTCTTTATAAGCCGGAATTGTATAAGGGGGAGTGTTAATTAGAAATGGGCCAAATTGTCGAAGCAACGTACAAACACACGTGTCTGTACGGCCGCATCTCTTCGCCCGTATGGGCGCCTATATTAGTACAAGCACCTCTTCCCCATGTCGGTACCCTCTTGAGGCGCCTGTTCAGCTTGTATGTACATCCAATTGATTAATGGAGAGATTACATCTTGTTCTCACTTTAACATAATGCAAGGGATGGGCATGTGACTAGTCGATCACATACTGGCAACCCACGAAGACGGGTGTTTTTTATTTTTGAATAAATGACTTTTATTACTTAAATCGTTAAGCATTACACCCGGGCTCTGCATCATAAAAATGCACAGAGCCGAAATCCAAATTGAAAATCAGAATAACAACAAATCTAAACAAATCCATCGGACGTAAACTGTCGTCGCTATGGAGCCGCTATCCGGACATCAAGCGGCCATCCATGTGGGATAAAAATATCTCTCGCCACCTGCTCAGCGGTGCACACGCCTCCGTAAAAAGGCCTCGACCCCCCTGTAATGTGGACCACAAACGGAGAATACCTATGCATCTGAATAGAACCTGCATGCGAGAAAAAAATTTGTCATTGAAAATCTTGTCATTTCTATATAGCCAGAGCGATCAAATAACGGCTAGCGCTCCTACCCCAATAATAGTCTTTAAACGTTTATCCATCCCATTCAACCAGTTACCGAATATATTCGCAACGGATGTGGGCGGGTAAAGGTACGAAGCCATTTGAATAGCGGACCATATAGAACGCGCAAATGGACAATCAAAGAATAAGTGATTTATCGTCTCATCATGAGTACAAGAAACACACTTAACACTCCCATGCCAATTACGTTTGACAAGATTATCATTTTTCAGTATGACCCTTTTACGAAGATACCATGCAAAAATCTTAATCTTTAGCGGTACCTTCATACGCCATACATTTTTAAAAATATCGACTGGCATGTCTGATTGGATCATAGCCTTATACATAGAATCCACCAAGAATAGACCATTCTTAGTGACCTTCTAACGAAATTCATCAGTGCCCGGTGTTAAGGTTACCGTAGTTAACCTATTTACCTGGGTCTTCTAAGAGGTAAGTCGTGGCCCAATTAAATCTCGTGTAAACGTAACATTAGGAGGTGATGTTTGCATGACCGTAGCCAATGTATTATTCTTATGTCTCGCTATAGTGTATAAAGCTAGATACTGTTCTCGGAGGGTGGGATTACCTAACCACTTGTCCTCCCAAAACCGTATCTGCGATCCATCCTTAATCTTAAATGCCCCATAGCGAAAAAATAGATTTTTATTCGTCATAATCCAGCCCAAAAGTGTGAGTCACCAGGTTTCCACATAACCTGTGAGAGTGCTTTCGAGCCAATGTATTTTCGCTTAAGGAGGGTTTGCCAAACGCCATCATCGGTTAATAATTTGAACAATCATTTGCCAAGTAGGGCTGAGTTCTTAACTTGTAAGTCGTGGATACCTAGCCCCCCGATCTTTTGGTCGACAAACTACATCCCATCTAGCCAGTCTATATTTTTTTTCTAGCTGTCACCTTGCCAAAAAAATCTTGATCGGAAATAATCCAATCTTTTCAAGACTCCTTTAGATAGTTGAAAGAATGATATCATATATAGTACCATATTTGATAGTACTGAGTTAATGATTACCAGTCTTCCACCAAGTGACAACAATTTTCCTTTCCAACTAGCCAGCCTTTTCTGTAAACGTTCTTCGACTTGGCTCCATTCTGCATTAGTCAACCTCCTGTAGTGTATTGGTATACCCAAATACCTAATAGGAAATTGACCTTGCTCACATCCGAAAATCTCGGCATACTATGCAATAGCATCCTAGGCCTCGCCAAAGCAGAACAATTCACTTTTATGGAAATTAATTTTTAATCCAGATAATTGCTCGAACACCGAAAGGATTAGTTTATTGTTCGAAGCCTTCTCCAAATCATGTTCCATAAATTGAATCGTATGGTCTGCATACTGAAGAATAGACAATCCCCCATCGACAAGATGTGGAATTAATCCCTCAATTTGGCCGCTAACATGTCTGCCACAATATTTAATAATATGGGCGAAAGCGGATAACCTTGTATTAAGCCTTTTTTTTTGGTTTGGAAGTATCTTCCAACATCGTCATTGACTTTGATAGCTACGCTGCCTCCAACCACAAAACTGGGAACTGGAGGACACCACTCCTCTGAAAATCACTTCATTCTCATAGTCTGTTATAGGAACTCCCAGTTCACTTTATCATAGGCTTTTCCAAAGTCTATTTTAAAAATTACACCATTTAGTTTTTTCGAGTGCAGCTCATGTACAGTTTCGTGTAGAGTCACGACCCCGTCAAGGATATTCCTACCCTGCATAAAAGCAGTTTGCGTAGGTTTTACCACATGACCTGCCATCGAATTCAACCTAATGGTTGCAACTTTTGTAAAGATTTTGAAACTAACTGGTCGATACTGTTGTATCCTTTCTGCATCCAAAACCTTAGGTCACAAAACGATTTTCCCAAAATTAAGACGATATAGCTCTAGATTTCCAGTATGTAAACATCCAAACATCTCGGTGAAGTCGTCCTTAATATCCTCCCAAAAATGCTAGTAAAACTTTGCCGGACATCCATCAGGGCCAGGTGCCTTATTATGCTCCATTTCAAATATCTCCTTCTTTATCTCCTCTTCCGAGAAGGGAGCATTAAGAAAAGCGTTTTCCTCATTGGAGACTTGGCGAATATCATCTGTTCGGGTATCGTCCATAGTAATTACTTATGTCAGGAGCCCCAAACAGACCTTTATAAAACTTTGTACTATAGGCCTTGAGACAATCTTGTCCCTCAATAAGCCCTTCATCCTGATGAAGAGAGTGAATCCGTTTTTTCCTATGCCTTCCATTGGCAAAATTATGGAAATAACGTGTATTCGAGTCTCCTTCAAGTATGAACTGGGTCTTCGATCTCTGATACCATTTGAGTTTCTCTTCGCGCAACATTTGTGCTACTTTTGCATTAGATTGACTTTTCTCTTGCAAAGATAGAAACCTAGTCTCAGCGATCCGATCCAACGCATCAATGATTAAACAAAGACGCTCTTTCTCTTTTTTAAACATACCGGTCGTGTGACGTGCCCAACCCCTGAGATACTTACGCACATTGCGCATCTTATTGTTCCATCTCCGTATTGGGTAATCACCTAATACCGGTTTACTCCAAACTTTCTTAACTAGCTCATTAAAACCATCACATAATAACCAACCAAGTTCAAACTTGAACTGTGACTGTGAGTGTGGTTTCGTAGTACCAGTTGAAAGTAGAAGAGGGGCGTGATATGACAGAGACTCAATACGTTCCAGAGCACGTACTGTTACCAAAGAGAACTTAGCTTCCCAATTAGTACTCATCAGTACGCGATCTAACTTTTCGTATGTCGGCTCCGGTAGATTATTCGCCCAGGTGAACTGTCGTGCGGACATGTAGACCTATCTCAAATCCAGGTTGTCAATGATAGCGTTGAACAAGAAAGGCCAATGACCATAAAACCGTCCTCGGCTTTTCTCGTGTGGGATTCTTAGCAAATTAAAATCACCAGCAATTAAAATTGGATGTGGATTATTATTCGCCAAGTTAACTAATTAATGCAGAAAATCCTCTTTAAACTCTTCCTGAGCAGCACCATACACAACAACCAAACTCCATACGAAATTGTTTGCCCGGTTACGGAGGTGTAATTTTATATGAAAATCACCATCCGTCCTTGCTAACACTTCCATGGAATTAGGTTTAACGCCTAGTAATATGCCACCCGATCTACCGTGGGGAGGAATAGAGTGGCATGTGAAGTCTAGACCCCCTGAAAGGCGGTTCAGAACACACACCGGAAAATCTCTCTTCCCTGCTTCAGAGATAGCCACAAACTCCAATTTATGATCCCTGATGTATTGTGCAATATTCAAATATTTAGCCAAGTCTCCAAGACCTCTGATATTAGTGAATAAGCCATTCATAGAGAAACAATTGGATTTTTTGGCGGTCTCAAAGTATTCCGCGGTGAGTTTTTCCTTTTCTGTTTAGCAGATTTGGATTTCTGCCCGGATGCATAGAGATCAAATACAGATCCTAGTCCGTCCTGATCCACTCCCACCTCTGTCACTTCCCCCACAAGATGAGATAAAAGCTCTCCTTCCGAAGAGCCATTCGTTGAATCATCATCTATGTAGGGTATGTCCACTCCCGTAGAAACACATGGTTTAACCGTTAAATGATCATATTCCATATGCTTCAGCGTTTGGGTGGACAACGTGATCTCAGAATCATTTCTCCCTAACTTAACACCAATTTTACCTAAACTAGAGGATAACTTGGTATTAGAAGAAGTAAGAAACGACTTCTGAAGCAAATCCGTACCTTTAGGCGAAGCAGAATACATCGTCGCCTTCCTGCGCATGGCCTTGGACAACGCGTCCTTATCAGTCGCAGCAAATCCATCATCCGCCACGCTATGGCGCGCACTACGCCCCAGTATCTTGGCCGGGACCGCTGCTACAGACGATGGAACCGCGGCGGAGGCGGACAAGGGCGAAGAAGATGCCCCCCTGGCCACGCCTGTCGTCACTCCAGCCTCAGCGTCAACGGGCAACCTCCCACTCGTAGTTGTCGGCGAAGAGGAGTGATCGTCGACCGTCGGCGTCACACAGCTGGCTGCCTCCTGCAGCCCACCGCCTGTGCCACTAGCCCGGGCAGCGGACCGGCCTGCCCGCCACCTGCAAGCTTGCCACCGCTGATGTCCGTCGTATGGGCGGCACCCAAGTGCACGCCGCACGGCGCAGTGGCTGCGACGCCAGGCCCAACTGCTGTGAGCCCGCCTGGCACCTAGGCCTGGAGCCCAACATCCATCCCTAGCATCGCGCGTCCTTCCTCCGTGTTCGCTGGCGCGCGGGCGATAGGTACAGCACCCGACCCAGCCTGTGTCGCCTCCACCTCCACGCTGCCAGTCCTCCGCCCGCCCATCTCCGACGTAGACGGTGATGTATACGTGGGCGACCCAGAAACGTCCACTCGCTGCACACTGCTAGTAGAAGACGTAACACTCTGACCCGACGAGAATAGATCAACAGCCACCTCCGATGAAACAAAGCGCCTCGCAATTGCCTTCCCGTCAGGAGAAGACACATTGATCGGCGTTAGTGCATACTCCTTCAGTAACTCCAGAGCCTGAGTACGAACATGACCCCCCTTGGATGAAGTAGATGGATTAATGGCCATACTAGTAGGCCCCTCCTCAGACTCAGGCAACTCCTCACTATGCTCAGACGCATCAGCACCAGTAGCTCCTCCCGTGCTCGAATCCGCATGCACCTTATGATCCCAGACAAAAGGAATAAAGTCCACCTCTAGAACTAAGTCCCCAGGCTCCGGTCTGAAGGTAAAAGAATACCCCTTGAGCCGCAGAACCCCATTTGTGTTAACAAACGGCCCAATCTCATCCCTCTTATAAAACACCTCGTCGTCGGACAGGGCCAACCGAATCCGAACGATACCTCGGCGACGTAGGGCCAACAGATCCACATCAAGAGTAATACCAACCAAAGATCCAACCGCCCACGGTCCTAGAAAATGTCTCACCGAATGTGGTACCCCCTCCACATGGACCCAAGTCTGATGTAACTCAATCACAAGCTCAATCTCCTCCTGCTTCCACTTGCTAAAAAGCAATCTTGTAGACTGCGAAGGAACACCAAAATCCATGCCATCGAATCTATCCAACTTAGCCATCAACGGGAACGCCAACTTGAACACATTATAACCACTAGGCAAGGCCTCCCACTTCCACCTCGACACAAAACTCATGCGAGCAACAGTCAGACTCAACTTGCTTAGCCGTAGCAGCGGTGCCCAGAACCATAACCAGTGCAATAGGACCAGTAGAAGACTCCCCTAGCTCCTTGTACAAGGTATCCGGAAATTGTGAGAACATAGTGTGCTTACTCACAATCCCGACAATGAACACTGATCGCTTCGATAACTTGAGTGTGGGGCACTTCTTGAGAGGATGCGTGTTGTTGTCGCAGATATAACAATAGTGCGCCACCGGACAATCCCTAGTGGCATACGTATCGACGTCACACTTCCATCACCGCGTCTTCTTGACCAGAGCCACGACAAAATCAGGACCCACAGGCTCAGCAGCGTTATGCACTCGTTGTCCGCCGTAGCCTATGGCAATTCCGCAGCCCCCTGCCGAAGAACCATCTGCCAGAGATGCAACCACCTTTTTCTTTTTGTTCTTCCTCTTCTTAGATCCCGCTCCAGCTGCAGAACCAACCGCGAACCCACCACCGGCCAGAACAGCCCCCGGCACACCAATGGGGGCCATCCCCGTCCCTGCCACTGCCATGTTCGCGGTCACCACATGTGGTGCCGCCACCATAGCTGCGGCGTCGGCGGCCACTTGAAGCGGAAGGGGCGCTTGCTGCATGACGTTCCTCGTCGGCGCTGATGCAGGTCCGGGAACATGCGGAAGTACCGTCTGGGCGAAGGACGGAGGGCCCGCCATTGGCCTCCCCGTCCACGCAGCACCGCGGCCGGCGCCTTGGCCACGCCCGCCCGGCGCGGCAGTCGTAGGCCGCACTCCTGGCAGCGGAGCTCCTCCTGCTCGTAAAGGTGCCGCCATGGGCGCTCGAAGGGCGTCCAAGTAGGAGCTAGGCGGGCTCGGGAGCGATGAAGACGATGCAGGTGGCGTTGGGCGCGACGTCGACGTTGAGGAAGCAGATGGCGACGGAGTTGGCCTAGACGACACAACTTCTGTCGATGGTAGGGACTTAGACGGCGGCACCGTTCTGCTAGGGTATAGCGAACGAGCAGCTAGTGCTTCTATCTTCCGATCGACGCCAGAGCGGCTCGAGGATTTTAGAGAGGTAGGCCCACGACCTGATGGGCCCACTCCTTTGCGTCGCAGTCCGTCGTGGCGATTGGCCCAAGATCTGGTCTAGCCTATCTCCCGCGTCCGAGATTTTCGGATCACCGCCGCATGACGACGCCGCGCCATCCTCGTCCACTGCCGCCGCCGGGCTGGTCTCCCCCGACGGAGCCTTGGCAGCACGCACCAGCGAGGCGTCCTCCGGGAAGAAGTCGCCAAAGCACGGCAGCGGGGTGACACGTGGCCGTGGCACTGGCCCCTTCCAACCGAGCCGCACCGGTGGTTTCTTGAGCACTCGACCTGCAGCACTCCCTCCTCCCGACGAACTCGACGGCGACTCGACCGGCAACTGCTCTCCTTCCCCACTGGACGCGGAAGGGACTCCAGTGGCCGAGGACGCCCTCTTCTCCCAGAACCGCGAGTCGCTCGTCGAAAAATCGGCCTTCTCCCAGAACGTTGCAACTAGTATCTCCTCCGACACCGGAGGCCGGCGGACGTTCGCCGAAGACACCGTCCACTCCTCGGCCAGCACTTCCTCGGCCGCCCCCCTTGCCGTCTCCGCGGCCAACGCGTCAGCAGGGTACGGCGACTCAGAATTCCTAGCGAGCACCTCGAACCGGGATCCAGCAGCCGCCGGGGAACACCGTCGTGGAGATCCCGACAGGGGCAAGGGTTGGCCTCCTCTTGCGCGCTGCCTGAACAACAGCCACGGCTGCGCCCGATCCGTCTCCAGCCACAGCGGCACCGTCGCCCTCCTCCATTCCTGAACCCCAAAAAAAAGAATATGTGATGCAAACACAACCTCTCTTACACCTGTTACAATATATGTCAATTTTTATCCGTGGAAAGTTGCAGACGACAAATTCCCTACATACACTTGTTTCATGTATTTTATTAGGAGAGAGACTAGAGAGTAACAAAGATTCTATTTGGGGGTATCCCAAGGATGCTAAGCAGCGCGGGAAGAGAAATCTTCATCAAATCTATTTGTCAGGCAATCCCCACTTATTCGATGAGTTGCTTTAAATTGTCTAAGAATTTTTGCAAGAAACTTACTGCGGTTATTGCAAAGTTCTGGTGGGGTGGGGATGAGAAGAAAAGAAGGCTACACTGGAGAAAATGGGAGAAGATTGCGATCCCTAAATCAGAAGGAGGTATGGGTTTTAGAAACTTTGAGCTATTTAATCAAGCAATGTTGGCTAAGCAAGGGTGGCGCCTAATGACAAGACCTGACTCATTGTGCTCTAGGGTTCTTAAGGGGAAGTATTTCCATGATAGAACCTTTTTGGAGGCTAATAATTGGAGAAATGCCTGTCGGCGATTATGCATGGGAGGGATGCTCTTAATATGGGTCTGATCAAAAGGGTTGGTAATGGTTCTTCAATTCAGATTTGGAATGATCCGTGGATTGAGGAAAATGTTGGCTCGAGATCCTTGGCCAGGTTGCCAACAGCTACGGCTAGCAGAGTAGAAGAACTGATTGACCAGGATGGTGATTGGAATGATGAAATGCTTCAACAAAATTTTGTGGCACCGGATATTGAGGCTATTAGGCGAATTGTGCGGGGAGAGGATGAAGATGTTTGGGCATGGAAACCTAAGAGGAGGGCTCCGGCCCTGGAGGCGAGACGCACCACGCGCCGTCCGCCGGCCGGAGTGGATGAAGATGACGGGGAAGGAGTCGATCGCATCAGTGCACTCCCTGACGCCCTCCTCGGAGAAATAATCTCCCTCCTCTACACCAAGGCCGGCGCCCGCACGCAGATCCTCTCGTCCCGGTGGCGCCACCTCTGGCGCTCGGCGCCCCTACACCTCGACTGCCGTGAGCTCCCCCGTACACGCGAGCGCACTGCTCTCGTATCAAGAATCCTTTCGTCCCACCACGGCCCCGGCCGCCGCTTCTACGTCCAACCAACGTGGGAGACCGGCAACCAAACTGACCTTCCCATTGGCACCTGGCTCCGGTCCCCTGCTCTGGACAACCTCCAGGAGCTTGAGTTCTGCGGGGGCCTGCATATGCCGCCGCCGCCGACCACCGCCTTTGACATCCTACGCGTTCTCAATATCGGAGCCTCAGTTTTTGCAGACGCCACCGTCCAGGGGCTTCAGCTCCCCCAACTTAAGCAGCTCGGACTTCAGTTAGTTCAGATCACAGACTGCTCACTGCGTAGCTTCATCGATGGGTGCCCCACACTGGAGTTCTTACTGATGCAACAATGCAGAGGCTTTTGCTGCGCCCGGATCAACTCCCTTACCCTTAGAGCCATTGGTGTTGACAATTATCAGAATCCGGCCTATAAATATGTCCAGTTACAAGAACTCATCATCGACAATGCCCCTTGTCTTGAGAGGTTGCTACTTAATTTCAAAAGTTGTGTAAGTGTATCCGTGGCTGCGGCGCCTAAATTGGAGACAATAGGCTACCTTTCTGACGACAACTACATGTCCAGGCAGGGCCAACTTAACCGGCTCATGTTGGGCTCCACAGTTATTCAGGTACCATCCTTGAGGTTCCCCAATTGCTACTAGTTCTTTTCCGTTGTTGAGTGTGCAGGGGAAAAAAGAGGCTCATCTCATCCCATGTCTTTCATGCAAAGGGATTGCACGTTGATAAGCTGGCAATGGTGGTGTGCTCAGTCAAGGTTTTGGGTGTCCGGATGAAATCTCTTAGTTTGGATATGGTCATTGGGTTAATGACATGCTTTCCCTGCTTGGAGAAGCTGCACATCTGGGTGAGGATTATTTTATTAAACTATTCTTTTGATCTTCTTCTGTTCTCCTTTGATTGGTTGATTTGATTATTTGTGTTTGTTCTTCTGTAGGCAAGCAAGTCAGTGTCAACAAATTCGTGGCGTCGTAAGCACCAGAATCTTATCAAATGTTTTGACATCCCTCTGAAAACAGTAGTGCTAGAATCGTATCGTGGCACTGAATCGCAAGTTAACTTTGTTACATTTTTCGTACTGAATGCGAGAAAGCTCGAGTCGATGACACTTCAGGTTGAGTCCAAGCATTATCATGAGGAGTTCGACGCAGAACAACGTAGGAAGCTTCATCTGGAAAACAGGGCTTCAGGAGGTGCTCTGTTTCGTTTTACAACTGAAAGATGTGTCAGCATTGCTTGGTATATGAAGCATGTCTGGTTTGCAAATTGATCCCTTCACATGGCAGTGGTGAAAAATCCTGGGTTGGTCCATTTATGTGTTACTCTTGGCTATCAAATTATAGTTATGGTGTTTCTAGTGTTTTAAGTTTGTATTATTCTGAAACCATGTGACATTAAATGAGCTATGCTCTTTATTTTATATGTACTCTCTGCCAAATCTATTTATATGATGAACATGGCTTACTTTGCAGTATCAGTGCAAACTGAGAACTAATTAACAAACATTAGCAGCTACACAGCTAGAGGAAGAGAAATTCCAGATGCTCTTATCTTGACGTCAACTATAACAACATTGGGACTGATTGGTTATTCGTGCATGTATGACTAATTTTGTCTAATAGGAACTAGGACCAGATGGGCATGACGAAAATTTTCTGTACGCGCGGTGTAATTTTTCTTGTTTGGATTGTTTTTAAGCTTGCATCGCCGTGGTAGCATCTCAACTAAACAAGCCATGTTTGTTGCCAGTTCTGTCAAATACTTTCTTATAACACAGAAATGTATGATGCTAAGACCCTTGCACAAATGTTACATACAGTAGAGGAAGATTGTTTTTCAAGCTGCGCCTTGCACAATGTTACATACAGTAGAGGAAGATTGTTTTTAAGGTGCTTTTTAATCTTCAACTCTTTCATCTATTAAATGAATTCATGCACCATCTGCAGTGTCATATGTTTGTGGTATCCAAAGTATAATTGTTCTTTCTTGAATCTCACTGAATACCATAAGAAAACACAGTACACTAATTTACTGTATTCTGATTGCATCTATCTATCTAGTGTCATAAGAACTTCGAGTACACTTTATCCTGCTATTGCTTGGCCTGTGCATTTCAAAATGATTTTTTTTTCTGTTTATAAGTGAAGCTATATCTGATAATTTAACTATGATTACATCTACCAGAAAATCTCAGTACAGAATTTACATGTAAATTTTTTAACTTGGGATTTGTTGACCCCAATAATAAAGGGAAACCATCTTATTTAACAAGAAAGGTAGTATCGAACTATCGATCAGATGGTCCGTGGTAATTTATCGGCATGGCTAACCTGGTCAGGCGGGTCTCGAGTCTAGTCGCGCAGGCCTAACTCATCATGGATCCATGACGATCGCGTATAACCGTTTCAGAGTCAATCTATGACGCAGCTTCGTAACAGTGTCGAGGACCGTCGCTGTGAAACGCTTCCGATGGAAAAGTAACTTTCAGCCATGGTCCCAAACTGTTGTGAAAACTTGGGTATGTTGTAGTGTAGGACATGGGTCCAAGCATCAGAAAAAAATATGAGAAGTTTCTAATGGCATTGCTAACTGTAATGTATTATCCTTAAGTTTTTTTATAGGAAAGAGAAGGTAATGAATTCTAAAGTTACAGAGCATCCAAACAGAGTGGAACAAAATCAGATATGTAAAATACCGACACGGGTCGTCTGGAATAAGCATTTCTTTGTTCCTTCGGACTAGTATTAGTATGTGCTAAATTTGGGCGAGTTTTTTTTCCCCTGTTGTTCGCCAATGTAAAACTATCGCTTTGCTGCTATGTTACATCTGGATGCCAAGCGAGGTGTTTTGTGTTACAGAGGCTTGTTCTTTGTGTTCAGTAGTAAGGCACAAATCATCTCGTAAAAATAGTTAGTTATTTCTAATTAGGCAGGTGAATGTGCTTAGAAAAAATGGAGCAGAAACTGATTCATTTTGTAAAAAAAGTGAGTCCTTGCAGGTATGGCAGAAATTTTGCTCACCTTTTTGTTCAATGCAAGTCAGCTACGAGATTATTGGAGAAGAGAAGATGTTTTACTTGGTCCTTTGGAGTTGCGACCACTTTGAACCCGTAAATCCAAAAATTATATGTGCTCCATCCGTGGATGGCACAATATAAGATCCCATTGGTTTGTCGCTGGGAGAAACATGATATACTAGGAGAAACAATTCATGATGCACGTATTACATTCATCAGGCAATAAACATAATATACTAGGAGAAACAATTCATGTTGTTTTGTCGCTGCTACACCTATTTTGTTCCCATTGTTTCCCAATAAACAGTTGGAAGTGAGAATTTGAAAATATGCCAAATATGGTACTAAAGGATGAATGTTCTATGCTGGTAACTGTCTGGTTAAAATTCTCTACTATTTTTGCATCTTATTATTGGTCCTTTAGCCATAAAGTGAGATGGAATAGAAGGTAAGCGGAGACACGCACTAGTGGAGAACGGGGCTTTTGCTAAGCGGTGAGTACCCCTTTCGCCCCGGCTCGGCCTCCACCCGGTGCAAAAGGGTGAAGTTCGACCAGATGTTAAAGGATCACAAAACATTGTTCTATCCAAATTGCAAAGATGGGCAGAAAAAGCTGGGCATCACACTGGAATTGCTGCAATGGAAGCCGAGAACGGTGTGACTGACAGCGGATTTACAAGGTTGTTGCAAATAGTGAAGAACCAGCTTCCTAGAAACATTGAATTGTCCGATAGTACATACCAAGCAAAGAAGCTTGTATGCCCTGTAGGATTAGAAGTGGAGAATATACATACTTACATTAATGACTGCATCCTCTATCGCGGTGAGAAGTTCGAGAATTTGGAACAATGCCCGGTATGCACTACATTGCGGTATAAGATCAAGCCAGACGACCCTGGCGATGTTGAGAGTGAGCGCCCCCGGAAGAGGGTTCCTGCAAAGGTGATGTGGTCCCGCGCTGATCGTAAGAAAGACGAGATGTTGAGACACCCAGCTGATGGGTCGCAGTGGAGAAAAATAGAGAGAAAGGTCCCGCGCTTTCCAGGTGACGCAAAGAACTTATGGTTTGGTCTAAGTGCAGATAATATGAATCTATTTTGTGAGCAGAGCTGCAACCATAGCACCTGGCATGTGACTCTATGTATCTATAATCTTCCTCCTTGGTTGTGCATGAAGAGAAAGTTCATTATGATGCCAGTGCCGATCCAAGGCCCGAGGCAACCGGGTAACGACATTGATGTGTACCTAAGGCCATTAGTCGGTGAACTTTTACAGTTGTGGCGTGAAGAAGTTGTAGCTGTGTGGGACGAGCACGAACAAAAATAATTTAACCTACGAGCGCTTATTAACATTTCTAGAATACAAACAAGGGATACAATGCACGCACACACTGTTTAGATGACACCGAAAGTATATATCTGGATAAATATAAGAAGGTTGTGTACCTCGGGTATCTTCGTTTTCTTCCGCGCAAGCATCCCTTAAGAAAAGCAGGAAATCATTTCAATGGTGAGGCAGATACCCAGGAGACGCCTATCCTTTGACCTGGTGACGATGTATTTGATATGGCGAATGATTTGAAAGTAATCTTTGGAAAGGGTCTTGCCAGACAACCTGTTCCGAATGACGCTGACGAACACGCACCCATGTGGAAGAAGAAATCAATATTTTGGGATCTAACCAATTGGAAAATCCTAGATGTTCGCTCTGCGATCGACGTGATGCACCTGACGAAGAATCTCTGCATGAATCTGCTAGGCTTCTTTCGCTTGTATGGGAAGTAAAAAGATACGTCTGATGCACGGCAGGACCAGCAACACACGGAAGGACGAGACAACAAGAATCCTGATCGGTTTCAAGGTGGTCTTGCCAGCTACGCTCTTACCAAGGAAGAGAAGGAAATCTTTTTGGAAGCAATAAGTAGTAGCAAGGTCCCGTCTGTCTTCTCGTCGAATATAAAGAGAATAATAAATGTGGCGGAGAAAAATTCCAAAACCTGAAGTCTCATGACTGCCACGTGGTGATGACGCAATGGCTTCTGATTGAGTTGAGGGGATTCTACCAGAAAATGTTCAACTACCCATTGTGAAGCTATGCGCATTCCACAATGCAATTTCTCAGAAGGTCATAAATCCAGAAATTCTATCAGCGTTATAGACAGATGAGGTCCAATGTCTTGTTAGCTTCGAGTTGGTGTACCCACCATCCTTCTTCAATATTATGACACACCTCCTAGTTCACCTAGTCAAGGAGATCACCATGTTCGGCCATGTGTTTCTACAGAATATGTTCGCTTAAGAGGTTCATAGGAGTTTTAAAGAAATATGTTCAAAATCGTGCTAGACCAGAAGGAAGCATCGCCAAGGGTTATGGCACAGAGGAGGTCATTGAGTTTTGTGTTGACTTTCTTCCAGACCTTAAGTTGATTGGTGTTCCGAAATTGCGGCATGAGGGGATAATGAGTGGAAAAGGCACGCTAGGAAGGAAAGCAAAGACATTTATGGATGGACATTCTTTCACTAAAGCACACTACACAGTTCTACAAATGTCCACCTTGGTGGCTCCTTATATCGATGTCGGATATATACCGAATAGGGGTATAGAAGATGGTAGACAAAAGAGCTGGACTACCAGGGTGGCCTGCAAGGTAATGGGTTTAGGTCCATTGGGCGGCCCAGTAGTCCAACGCGTAGAAGCCGGATTCTAGAAGAACCCGGATCACGGCCCGAGTGATCTGGCTTGGAGGAGAAGACGGATTCCTTACTTTCCAAGTTACAAGTTAAACGTAGTCTTCTAGGTTTCTGGTTCTGTAAGCCCTAATCCGGCTATTATATAAAGCCGGACGGGAGATAGATTTCATAAGTTCAATAAGTTCCTTTAGTTCCAAGGTTCTAGGTTCTAGCTTAAGCCTTGCGCAACTCGCCGGGAAGTTCATCCTCGACGAGTAGCTAGATCTATTCCCTTACATTGTAACCTTATTATACGGGCTTTAGTCCCTCATAGTGAGAAGTGCAGGAGTAGGTACGCCGTACTGTCGCGACGTACCGAACCTGGGTAAATCCCGTGTTCTGTGTTTACTACGCTATCCGTTACCCCACGTCTCTACCGTAGTCTCATGGCACCCCAGTCTATGAAAACTACTACGATGTCTCGACAGTTGGCGCCCACCGTGGGGCAACGACGTCAGGCGTGAAGTTCCGATCTGGGATATTAGGCGGAATCGGAAGATCGATCACCGTCGGAAGCTTGGAATTCGACAACGACGTCGGGCGTTCCTCGACAACGGATCCTACATCCCGGCGCAAAACCATCTGGTAAGTGCCTGCGTTTTACCGATTGGATTGCTAATATTTATCGGATTAACCGCGGAAGCAATGGGTTTTGCGGTGAAAGCAATTATCTCACCCGCCCTATACCCAGTCGAAGACGACCTATGATGCCGGGTTTTTGCTCAGATCGCCGACAAAACGGTGATACACACTTTATCGGCATGGTGCAATCCGAGATCGCCGAAAACACGGATGACGGAAATCCGTGCAAGAGGCAGACAACATTACACCCGTCTCAGAGACGGAAGAACCAATACCCGTCACAGAGACGGAAGATCCGACATCTGTCAACCAGACGATGAATTCGGAAACAGAGTCCGTGCTTGCCGCCATTGAGGCGAGATTGGAGTCGGAAACCGGATCGGATAACTTCGAATCCGAAGACGAAGATGATGATGCCTTCGTAAGAAAAGTTAAGTCCTTTCAAGAGGGATTCCATGAAGTGCTAATGGCAAAACCAGCTGATACAACGGGTGCCGATAGCCAGGAAAGCCCTAAAACCCCTCCACCAGCAGAGGAGAGGGAAGACGGAGAAACTTCTCCGATATTTCCTAATGTCAAGGAGATGACAGAGGATGAACCTGTCAAAAAACCTCCGTCTTCCAAGAAAAAGCACCGTGCTTCTAAAAAACTCCAGTACAAACTCCGGAAGAAAAAGTCAGCTGATCTCGCTGACGAAAACCTGGAAGTCGGAGATATTAGTGGCACAAAGCCTACGGAAAAGAAATCTAAGGAAATCACTGCTCCGCCAATGACAGAACTGGAAGAGCAAGAACTATTACAAACTCCAGTGGGACCCAATGAACCCCCTGAGATGCTGGAAGCCAGGAGACAAGCTTTCCAACGGCAACAGCAACAACTGCTTAGATCTCGGCAACACCTCCAACAAACCCATAATGACATCAAAATCATGAAGGAAGAAATTGAGGAGTACGAGAGAAAGCACAGATCTGTCTTAAAACCTACAAGGTTACCCGGAATTACAAAACCGGAAGAACTGCCGCCAAAAGAAAGGTTCTATAACCCATCTTGGCAAAAGCAGTTAAACGGCAAAGATGCCAAGGGCGAACCAATATACAAAACCGCAGCTGAAAACGCGGAAGCAGCGTTCGCCATCCTGAATAACGATCTGTACTCCAACGGGGAAAAACTCCAAGGGGTGTATGCTTTCCTAGGAAAAGCATTACAGCAGCAACAGCGAGGACAAGAGAGATCAGGGAGGCTGCATGATAATTCCGCCCTCTGCAAAACTGTTACTTGCGCTGCTGGAGCACCTGGACCGGAAGAACCCGGAGATTCGGATAAAAAAGAGGATCCGAGAAAAGACAAGAAAAACCCCGACAACCGGGACGCAGCGTCTAGAACCGGACCTCATCTCCCGAAAGACGGATATAAACCACACGATCGGGAAGACAAACACCGGAATGACGGCAAAATAATGCCACCTCCGAGAAACCCAGCTGAAAAAGCTGGAAGATACGATACACCTCACAGACGTGAAAGATCTCGGACACCGCCTAAGGATAAGGAAAGGTACAGGAGCAGGACTCCACCTAATCCCAGAGGGCGTGACAACGGAAGAGATAGAGATAACCTCGGAAAAACGCGTCCGCGTAACAATGGAAAAGAAAGGAGCAGATCCCCTTATGTCCATTCAGCCGGGAGATATTCTGCACATATTGATAGAGCAGAAAAGGATGATCTATACTTTGGTCCTAAGTGTTTTACAGACAGGATCCGAAGGATAACCCTGCATTCTGGCTTCGCCAAAGTTGGTCCAACCTACCAAAAATATACCGGCAGTACAAACCCGGATACCTGGCTTTCAGATTATTACACAGCCGTCCAGATCAACAACGGGACAGACCTGGAAGCTGTCAAGTTTCTTCCCCTAATGTTGCTAGACGGAGCCAGAGATTGGATTAATGGTTTACCATCAAGAACTGTCGACAGTTGGGATGATATGGCGAGAGTATTTACTCAGCATTTTCGAGGAACATACAAACGCCCAAATAGCATCAACCAGCTGAACCGTTGCACCCAATTTGAAGACGAACCATACGTGGATTTCATCTCCAGATGGACTGCAATGAAGAATAGTTGCTCTGGAGTAACTGACGTACAAGCAATGCATGCTTTCGTCAATGGCCTAAAACCCGGACTTGTACCGTTCATGGTTGGTTCTAAAAAGCACAAAGATCTCGGATCTATGCTCACAACCGCTAATGAGCATGCTGCAGCCGAAGACGATATCAGAGCAAGAGGAGGCAATATTGAGTCACTGATACTGGCCAAGAAAACACCTCGTTCTGACAAAAAAGGAACTCCGGAGTCAACAACAAAGCCCAAGGAGGTTAACTTAGCCTTTGGAGGAGAAAAAGGGAACAAGTGGAAGGGCCGCAGTCCGGATCCCATCAATTACACTCCTGAAGAATGGGAGAGAATTAAGTCGGAACCCTGCGTCCACCACTCTCAGTTTGGGAAACCAACCCACACAAACGCGCAATGCCGGCTAAACAAGCATATGAAAGGCAATGCAGGATCCGGAAATAAAGGGAAGGGTTCTAAGAGGAAACCCACCAAACAAAAGCCAGAAGCTGAAAAAGAAGACAGTGAATCGGACACTGATGATAAAATCCAGGAACAACAGCGAAAAGGCGAACCTAAATTTCCGAGGGTTGACGGAGAAGCAATGCTAACTTTCTTAGCAACCCCGTCAGCAAAGGTGGCCAAAAGGACACTTCGAGAAATAAACGCGGTTGTTCCTGCAACCCCAAAATTCTTGAAGTATTCCAACACACCGATAATCTGGGATCAGTCTGATCATCCCGGAAATATCCCTGAACCCGGCACACAAGCTCTTGTTGTAAGCCCTATTGTTCAAAACACTAGGCTAAGAAGGGTGCTGATGGACGGAGGATCCAGCATCAATATAATGTACCTGGATACACTGAAGCACTTGAAGATATCCGAGTCCCAGCTCAATTACAGCAATATACGCTTCCATGGCATTGTTCCTGGCAGGCAAGCACGATCCCTAGGAGAAATTTCCCTAGATGTCACCTTCGGAGATAAAGATCACTTCCGGCAGGAAAAAGTATCCTTCGAAGTTGTGCCGTTCGAGAGCGTGTATCACGCAATACTCGGACGTCCGGCTTTCGCCAAGTTTATGGCAAGATCTTGCTATATCTACAACAAGCTGAAGATGCCAGGACCCAAAGGAGGAGTAATCACCATTGCCGGTGATTTCAAGCTGGCAAACGAGTTGGAGAAGCAAAACGCCCTTTGCGCTCAAAGAGTTATAGCTCAGGAAGAACTGAAGGAGTTAGCCAAGGAGGTATCGCCGAAAGAAATGCCGGCAGGAAAAGAAACTCGGAAGCCAACAGATAGCTTCAAGGCATCCGAGAATACAAGACAGGTAATCCTAGATCCCAAAGATCCGACAAAATTCGTCGTTGTAGGACTGGGATGACCGACAAATAGGAAGGCGAGCTCATCAAATTCCTCCGTGAGAACTGGGATATTTTTGCCTGGTGTCCAGCTGACATGCCAGGCGTACCCAGGGAACTTGCTGAGCACCAACTCAAGGTTATTCCCGGATCAAAACCCGTCAAACAAGGTCTCCGTCGATTTGACGGAAGAAGACGGAAGGCTATTGGCAAGGAAATTATCCGGCTTTTAGCAGCGGATTTCATCAAGGAGGTAATCCATACTGACTGGTCCGCAAATCCGGTATTAGTACCGAAGAAAGACACAACTGCCCTCAGAATGTGTATAGATTACACAGGATTGAACAAGTTATGTCCGAAAGATAGGTTTGCGCTGCCGCGAATCGATCAAATAATAGATGCCACTGCAGGCTCTGAGCTTTTATGCTTTTTGGATGCATACTCCGGGTACCACCAAATACGCATGAAAAAGGAAGATCAAATCAAAACTTCTTTTATAACCCCGTACGGGACGTATTACTACGTAACCATGCCTTTTGGCCTGAAGAACGCAGGAGCAACCTACCAGCGTTGCATGCAACGTTGTTTGCATAGTCAGATTGGAAAAAACGTCCATGTTTACGTGGACGATATTGCTGTCGTAACCAAGGAAAAAGATACACTCCTTGAGGATTTGCGAGAAACTTTCGAAAACTTGCGCACTTACAAGATGAAGTTGAATCCATCTAAGTGCGTATTCGGGGTTCCCTCAGGAAAACTTCTAGGTTTCATCGTTTCTCACAGAGGAATAGAAGTGAACCCGGAAAAGATCAAGGCAATCTTGAATATCTCAAAGCCTACATGTGTAAAAGATGTCCAAAGATTGACGGGTTCCGCGGCAGCCGTCAGCAGATTTATTAGTCGGCTGGGGGATAAAGCCTTACCACTATACAAACTGTTAAAGAAATCCGACAAGTTTGAATGGACAGAAGAGGCCGACGCAGCGTTAACCCAGTTAAAAGAAACCTTGACGAACGCTCCCATCTTGGCATCTCCCAAAGATGAAGAACCCATGTTATTATACCTTACGGCTACTAGTCGGGTTATTAGCGCGGTAATCGTTGTGGAACGGACAAAAGAAGAGCAAAGCATACCAGATCAACATCCGGTATACTACATAAGCGAAGTTTTTTCCGAATCCAAACAAAGATACCCGCACTATCAGAAACTGGCATATGGCGTATTTTTCGCATCCAGAAAGCTGCGCCATTACTTCCAAGGACATTCTATAACAGTGGTATGTAAAGCACCACTAGGAGATATTATAAACAATGCGGAGGCAACCGGCCGAGTAGCTAAATGGGGCATCGAGCTGGCAGCCTTCGACATTAAGTATCAGCCAAGGACGGCAATAAAATCCCAGGTTTTGGCAGATTTTGTCGCCGACTGGACAGAAGCAATGGAAAATACACCGATGCCAGAATCCGAGTACTGGATCATGCACTTTGACGGATCTAAGATGAAGGAAGAGCTGGAGCCGGCGTAGTTCTAAAATCTCCTAAGGGAGACACAATGGAGTACGTATTGCAAATACACTTCAACGCCAGTAATAATGTGGCAGAATACGAAGCTTTGCTTCATGGCTTGCATATTGCAAAAGAAATAGGGGTAAAACGCATCTTGTGTTACGGAGACTCGGATTTGGTACAGCATCAGCTCAACCAAACCTGGGACGCGAAAAGCCCCATAATGGCCGAATATCGGAGAACGGTGGATGAGTTTGCCATCTGTTTCTTCGGGTTCGAAGTCCTCCACATAAAAAGGGAGGAAAACTGGAACGCGGATGCGTTAGCCCGCATGGGATCAGAGAGAGTAAAAACTTTACCACCAGGGGTATTCGTTCAGCATTTGCACGAACCATCCATAAAAGGTGGAGACGTCGATTACCCTTTAGCATCTGAAACAATCGAAGTCATGTTCGTTAAACCGGATTGGACAATCCCGTACTTAAACTTGTTAGTCAATCAGAAGTACCCGGAAGGAGCAGACGAAGTCCTGCAAAGGCAAATACAACGTCGATGCAAAGGATACGTAGTAATCAACGACCACTTATACAAACGCAGTACTTCTGGAGTTTTTCTGCGGTGTATTTCACCAGAGGAAGGAAGAGAAATATTGCAAGAAATCCATGCCGGCGATTGCGGACATCATGCTCAATCAAAAAGCATAGTCAAAAAAGCATTCCGTGCAGGGTTTTTCTGGCTAACAGCCAAGACAGACGCCGAACGCATAGTGAATACATGCGAAGGATGTCAATATTATGCCAAGCAGACCAATTTGCCGGCCCAAGCATTAAAAACTATCCCTATCACTTGGCCGTTTGCGGTCTGGGGGCTAGACATGATGGGACCGTTCAAAACTGCAAGAGGTGGACTTACACATCTACTCGTAGCAGTAGATAAGTACACAAAATGGGTGGAGGCTAAACCCATCAAAAAGCTGGATGGCGCAACTGCCAGAAATTTCATTATTGATTTAGTAATGAGGTATGGCGTCCCACACAGCATAATAACTGATAACGGGACAAATTTCTCCATTGGGGAGTTGGCAAAATACTGCCAACAAACGGGAATTCGCTTGGATCTTGCATCTGTGGCACACCCGCAATCTAATGGACAGGTTGAAAGAATGAACAGCTCAATCCTGCAAGGAATACGCCCAAGACTCGAAACTCCTCTTCATAGAGCAGCTGGAGCATGGGTAGAAGAACTACCTTCCGTGTTATGGAGTATTCGAACGACGCCAAACAGGTCAACTGAGCAAACTCCGTTCTTCCTAGTTTATGGTGCGGAAGCCATGCTTCCAACGGACATGATCCATGATAGTCCAAGAGTGCAAAATTTTGATGACTCAGATGCCGAAGAAGCACGACAGGATGCTGTCGATCTCCTAGAAGAGGAAAGAGAACTTGTGCTTCAAAGATCCGCCATCTATCAGCAAGGTTTACGACGTTATCATAGTCGGAAAATCAGGCATCGCTCTTTTAAAGAAGGTGACTTGGTGCTGAGACTGGTGCAGCAAAGAAAGCACAAATTGGCCCCAGTATGGGAAGGACCATTTGTCATCAGTAAAGCCATGAAGAATGGATCATATTACCTTGTCGACATTCGAGATACGGAGGATGATCCCAAAAAGCCGAATCGCAAAAGAAAGAGAAAAATAGATGCTGAACTAGGAGAGACAAATAGGCCTTGGAGTATCCAGCAATTACGTCCCTTCTACACTTAGTTCAATTTCTATGTAAACATCTTTGAGATCATGAAATAAAGTTATCGGAATTCATATTCATTATAAGTACAAAATATTTCCGCTTTTTCTATTTCCCAATGATCTTACAAATACTCAATGTTGACCCGAATTGTGCCTGCGTGCTCGGTGTTTAAAAGCTGAATGATTCGGCTTGTTAAAGGTTAAAGGAAACTCGGATTGTGCCTGCGTGCCCAAGTTTCAGAACAGTTCCTTATTTTCTCTAAGTCTTATCTGATCGTGCGTATGCTGGGTTACTGGAACTAGTTAGTAAAAATGCCTTTAGCATGATTCATGTTTTCGAGTTTCAAAATTGCTTGGTTCGTCCCCAGTTACTCGGCATAACGATTCATAGTGCTATTTGAGCCATTTCAAACACTACGAACAGTTAAAGCATATATACCAGATTACTTAGAAGATAAAGGAGCAGCCAAACCCGGAAAAACTTTGCAAGAAGTTTGAAATCGCAAAAGGCGGAGTTCTTGTTTCGACAAATGACATAGAAGTATTACAATATGAGTTCCATTGTAAAGAAGCTACTATACGCATCCATCATCCAGGTTAAGTGCGCCCCCTTTAAATTTCTGAGTCTTCATCACTGCCATCATTCTCGGGGGCTGCGGGCACTTCTTCTTCCGGATAAGTAATGGAGATATTTACCATGGAAGCAATCTGCGTGGCATGGCCTTCAACTTCTTTAAAGATTGCATTTATTTGTGCTTCTGAGCATTCTTGAGGAATACCGGATGCTACACGCCAGGATTTTGCATCAGGGTAGTGTAAGCGCATGAGGCCAAGTGCCATTCGCGCACCACCCCGTGCTGCAGAGCGAAGGAAAGATTCCTTCGAATTTGCTACTTCCATAATGCCATCCGGAAGTCGGTAAACTTCTGAGAATTGTATACTGCTTGTAGGCAGGAATTTATTAAGTAAATGCATTCCTGCATTTCTGATTGAATTCCATATCTTCCCAAAGGCTCGGATCTTTTCCGTCCGAGAAATCCCTGGAAAATTTCCTGCTTTTTGACAAAAGGCAAAGATTAGAAAATATAAGAATATGGCATGAAAGTATTGGTAAAAGAAGTCAACTTACCAAGAACCGCGTCAATTTCATCGCTTTCTTTCATACGAGGAAATAGCATACTTTCTAAATCATTGATAATGGATTTATCCTCTGCTGCCTGCAAAGAAGCCTTGGATTGCGCAATCCCAAGGGCTAGATTACTGGCTTCCAGTTCTTCTCGAACTTTTGAAAGTTCTCTTTGAAGGTTGGAGTTTTCTTCACGAAGTTGAGAAAAATAAGCAGCGTTCCCTGTGAGCTTCTTGGCTTTGGTTAAAGCAGCTGGAAAGCAGGGACAAAATAATCCGACATTACGGCAAGATTTAGGAAAAACTTTCCAGCAAAAGTCAACAAACACGAAGAAAAATACGGTGGCTTTGGATAATTGCTTTTGAGTCGACGCCAGTTCGTTGCTCTTTGACTCAATAGCAGATTGAAGTGTTTTTACTTCTTTGCTTTTGAGGCTAAGTTTTTTCAAAACTTCCACGTTTATGGCATCTGCGGAATGCTGAAACATGGAAATGAAAGCCAGATGCTTAAGTTTGAACAAGCATACAAAGAATCATTAAGAGGAATTTAGATTTTCAACTTAATGCTTGGGGGCTAGAGGTATTACCTGGCTCATTTCTCGCAAATCAGTTAAGGTCTCCTTGAATTCTCGGGCATATTCCGTGAAAAGAATTCCTACGTGGTGAAGGCCATCGTGTATGACCTGCCGGGGCGAGAATGCGATATTGTTGCGGATAACTAATCCATTTTGTGGCCAAGGGCGAACCAGAGGCGCAGGAGCAAAAAACTTCTTAGCTTCCGGACGAATATATCCGAGTTCGTCGAAAAGTTCTTCTTTCACCCGGATATCATCTGGAGCAGGAATGGATTCGTTTCTGACGGGTGATTGAAGATTTCCGCCCATTGGCATATTCGTTTTCCCCCTCTTACCTGCAGCTGCAGAAGGGAATTCTTCTTTGATGGTAGTTTGCCTCTTGCGCTTTTGGGTGTTGTAAAACTCGGCATACAATTGGCTGATTTCAGCATCAGAAGCAAGATTATCTTCTCCAAGTTCGTCAAACTAGGAAAGAATCAGCAGTATGTTAAAAATGAAGAGAGAAGATAATCTGAGGAAACTCAGAAACAAGGGAAGAAAAGTACCTTAGGAACCAGATTTTCCGCATGATATATGGCTAGACTCTCTTCAACCTGGCTATCGGCGGCAACTATCTGATGAAGGCGTTCGACAAAATCCTTCTTGCTAAAGGATCTATCAGTGCCTCTCATGCTATCTTCCGGTCCCGTGTACTCACAAAGAAGTCGGGAACGAAGGGATAAAGGTTGTACGCGACGTCCAAACCAGCATAACACGATATCCTTCCAAACCAAAGGTGGTTGAGAAGAAGAAAGCTTGGCAATGCGACGCTTTATTTTCATCAGGCTTTCAGGCAAATCCTCTGTTATTTCAAGTGTCCAATTTTCATGAGGAATGGCAGCAGAATTAACAAAGGGAGGAAGTCCGGTTTCTTTGTTGGGGAACGGAATGTCTTGATGATAAAAGAAAGAACCTAGCCAAGATTGGTCAGGTTTCGGCATTCTTATCCTGGGATACCATTCTTCCCTAAAGTTTCTAAGGATAAAAGATATGGTACCGCAGATGGGCGAGACACCGTTTGTGATATTGTGTTTTACCTCGAAACAATAATGCCAGAAGTCTAAATTGGGAGTTATTCCAAGATACCCTTCGAAAAGAGCTTGGAAACTAGCTAATTGGAGGATGGAATTTGGAGAGATATTATGTGGTTGGACACCATAGAAATTGAGGACGTCTAGGAAAAAGGCGGAAGGGGGAAAACCCATACCTCTCGTGATATGAGAAGTAAGGAGGACGCGTTCACCTTCCTTTGGCTTGGGCTCTGGCTCATTCTTCGAGATCCGCCATTTGCCTTTAACTATTAATCTGTCCCTTGACATCCGACGAAGGAGGACGAGTGAAGTATCACTCTGATTCCAAATTCCGACAAATTCCGCTTCTTCGTCTGCTCCGCGGAGAAGCGCTCAGTGCCACGAGAGTGAGTCTTGACCCCCGCCGTTTCCGGTGCGAACGGCGGGGATGTTGTCGTGCTTGGGCCCGCTACGTCCGCGGCGGCGAAAGCGTTTCCTCGCCCGCCGCGGATGCCGTGGTTCTTTCCGGTCCGCCGCCGGCATGCTTGGGCGGCCCCAGCTGTGGATCCAGGTCGCCCAAAAGCTCGTCGATGGAGGCACGGGCCGGTGAGGACGAGAGGCCATTGATTTCGGCGGTGACGGAGCGCTCCGGCGTGCAAAGGGCTCGTCGGGGCAAGGATTCGTTCTAAGCTCTCGTGCTCGCGTTTGCGTCAATGGCGTGGGCAGAGGGAGTGAGGAAAGGTTTTCGGAGACGACGAAGACGGCTATTTATAGCCTAAAAACCCTCTAGATACGCGCCAACGGCTCTTTTGACCGTTGGATGTTCGACGCGTGTCGATCGCCGGAAAATCCGGGAAACGGAACGACAGAGGAATGATGGCTATCTCCTCGTTTCTCGTGAGAATCTGTCAGAGATACGTTGCAGGGTTTCCCGCGTGAAACCAAGCGGCGCTTGCGTCAGCATGATTAAAGCGCTGATGTCACGTGTGCCTTTTCCGCGAAGGATCACGAGAAGAAAAGCCGGATTTTCGTAGTTCCGAGTTTTATGTTACCATCTCCTTCAAAAGGAAAGAAGAAAGAATCAAGACTGCTGAATCAAGTTTCCTGGACAAAATGTATTTGACGAAAGGCGGAGTTTCAGAGTTTTGATCCTTCCTGGGGGCTACTGTCGGATATATACCGAATAGGGGTATAGAAGATGGTAGACAAAAGAGCTGGACTACCAGGGTGGCCTGCAAGGTAATGGGTTTAGGTCCATTGGGCGGCCCAGTAGTCCAACGCGTAGAAGCCGGATTCTAGAAGAACCCGGATCACGGCCCGAGTGATCTGGCTTGGAGGAGAAGACGGATTCCTTACTTTCCAAGTTACAAGTTAAACGTAGTCTTCTAGGTTTCTGGTTCTGTAAGCCCTAATCCGGCTATATATAAAGCGGACGGGAGATAGATTTCATAAGTTCAATAAGTTCCTTTAGTTCCAAGGTTCTAGGTTCTAGCTTAAGCCTTGCGCAACTCGCCGGGAAGTTCATCCTCGACGAGTAGCTAGATCTATTCCCTTACATTGTAACCTTATTATACGGGCTTTAGTCCCTCATAGTGAGAAGTGCAGGAGTAGGTACGCCGTACTGTCGCGACGTACCGAACCTGGGTAAATCCCGTGTTCTGTGTTTACTACGCTATCCCGTTACCCCACGTCTCTACCGTAGTCTCATGGCACCCCAGTCTATGAAAACTACTACGATGTCTCGACAATCGAGGAACACAATAATATTATACGGTCCAAAAACCCGGGGCTGTCTGAATCCTTGATGAATGATGAACACATGGATAGTTTCAGCGCCTAGTTGCAAACATAACTCATGAATAACAACATTGTTGGAGATCAGCTCTACTTGTTGGCCAGGTCACCATCTTCGATTGTACTGACTTTCCAAGTGTATGAGATAAATTGGAATACATTTTACACGATCGCACAAGATAAAAAGAGCAACAACCAAAATAGTGGTGTCCGTTTCGATGCAACCGGATACAATGGGAAAAAGGAGACATATTATTGTTACATAAAGGAGATATGGAAACTTGACCATGGACCTTGACGAAGATATGGATTCTGGACCCTGCGGGTAAGGACAACCCCTCTCAGGCCCAAGGCCAAGGCCTAAGAAGAGGTGCCCTTGGAGTACTCCAGAAGGACCACGTGAAGCCCACCCGCACTAACTTGCGGGTTAAGCTAGGAAACTTGTAAACCGACCTAACTAGAGTTCGAGTCCTCTCCGGGTAAAACTCGAGACCTGGCCACCTATATAAAGGCCAGGAGAGCCTCCCAGGAAAGGACCAAGCAATTACCGCACGACCCAAAAGCCTTGAACTCGAGATCTACTCTCGATTTGAGCACTCTATTGTAACCGATCTAATCTTCAATACAGATCGACAAGAGGCAGGAGTAAGGGTTTTACCTCTACGAGGGCCCCGAACCTGGGTAAATCTCGCCCCCTGTCTAGCCGACGATTCCACCAGCGCTCATGACTTCTCCTAGTCGAAACCCGATAGGGTCACCTAAGGGATTTGTAGAGTTAGAGATTCAACAATTGGCGCCGACCGTGGGGACCGCGGGCGCTGGATCACCGGCATCTTCGGCTTCATCGACGTCCAACTCCCGTTGGAAACTATCGACTACGGCTCCGAGCAATCCTGTACGGATCGGATCTGTCGTAGTCACGCCTCACTCGCCGGAATCACGCCCGGTATTCGAGGATCTGGAGAAGAGCGTCACCCTGACGTTCGGGAGCTTCAACTTCATGGCGAACAGAGACGGAATCCTCCACTTCTCGGATGAATCTGAGCCTGAATCTGGAGCCGTCAACTCGCGCTTTCCTATGGAGAAAAGTGGCGAGTCCATCCGCTTCAACACAGTCGACTATCACGCCCTCTCGACAGAGGAACCATCTCGGGTACGGGAAGCTTTCCAATCTGCGCCTAGGACGCACGAGCGACGACTGGCTCAAGTCTGCATGGCAGGATCGGAACAGCCCTCAGAAACCGAATTCAGCGCAACCGAGCGCGATATAATCGGCGTCTCGCGGGAGGCCTGGAAAAGGGCCAAGGAAGCCATGCGGCGAAGTCAGCCACCCGCGGCAGGAGCCACACAGGAGGACCTAACCGCCTACCACTATCACCTAGTAAGAGCGGCCTCAAACATCAAAGATGCCCGAGCAGATCTAGCCCGTCGCAGAAGAGCGGCGGACGAATCAAGCCTGCGACGAGTCGAGCAGTCCCTTGCGCTCTCGGTTGGTACCCGACCCGCGAGGAAGGGACACGCAGCATCATCAAGGGACCACGAATCCATGACTGCGACCGACAGGTCGACCATGTCTTCCTTCATGAGGGTCGACGATGACGGCAACGTCTATCCGCAAACCCCAGCTGCCGCGATCCTAGTCGTAGCAACTTACATGCAGATGAATCAACCGACGGAAAGCGACCCTCGGGTGGAACAGTACAAACAAATTCGCAATGGACTAGGATTGGCAGCCGCAAGGCTCGCTTCTCATGATCGCAAGAAGACTGAAGAACAATTGGAGAAGGAGCGACATGAGAAGGACAAGGAAAAAGAAACGCCCCGCAGGCACAGAAGCTCATCCCCAAGAAAAGACAAATCGCCACGACATGGTCGAGGAAAAGAAGCCCGCCGCCGCGGCGATAGTCGAAGCAGCAGCGACGACAACCCGAGAGACAAAGGCTCGCGGCACCACAGCAGCCGCTCGAGAAAACGAAGCAAGGAACCGAGGAAAAATAACGACCGCGATCGGTCCGAATACGACGCGCGATCAGATCTCGCCCAAAAAAGGGTGGATAGGGCGAGAGCTTCACGATATCGCGAGCGTTCT
>JAPCYS010002309.1:0-39205 GCA_028641055.1 Alopecurus myosuroides
ACCACCAGCCGGCGCGTTTGGTGGCCCTCCGCCACCAGAGGGACACAGCGCGGCCATGGCTACCACATCGACGAAGGATCTCGGACAAGAGGGGCACGCGGCACTTCGAACCGGCGGCGGAGACGGCGGTTGCGGCGAGGAAGACGATGGCTGCGGCGATGCAGATGGCGGCTGCGGGAGAGACCTAGGTCGAAGATGATCGGTTACGTCCTGCTTCCAGAGCCCATCGAGGAGATCACCCAAGTGGTCCCACGTGGCCCCAACGTAGGTGCGCAGCGTGGCCCCACCCGGTAGCGCAGAGAGAATTCGAAATTCGGATCCGAGCGCAATCCTCGGATCGACGAACTCGTCATCCTCAACCTCACCGCCGGCGATGGACCTCGTGCATCCCTACGCCTGGAACTGCAGGGGAAAGAAATCTCCCAAGCAAGATGGAGGCGTGATCCGCGGTCTTGGGATCGGACCGCCCCCCCCCCCCCCCACCGTCACCGGCTTCGCCCGCAGACGACGGCGCTGTGAGGATCCATCGACCCCAGCCTCTCCGCCGGTGTCTCTGCCACCTCCAACTAGTGCGACGAGCCTCGAGAATGCGAACCTTCCTAACGGCGGCGAAGCGCCATTGCCCGTGCCGGTTCCAGCCGTGAGCATGACGGCAGCGTCAGGGTCATCACCACATGCTGCATCAGCGACAAGAGCTGGCGCCGCCATCCATGGATAATGAGCGCCAGATCCCCGTGGACCCGTCTCTCTGCTGCACCTCGGCATGGTGGCGGATCCAGACTCGCCGCTCTTAGGACTGTTTGTGCTCGCGGAGCTGGTGGCGCATCCTTCAGCCGCTCCGCCGGCCCACATTCGTCAGAGCCAGCCTCATCGCCCGTCCCCAGCGCCGCATCGAAGCGGTAAGAGCTCTCTGCTGCGCTCGCCCACCATGTCACCATGCCTTCCGGGGCACCCATGACGTTCTGGAGGAGCGTGTCCCAAGCGGAGGGGAGGTCAAGTGTGGCGTGTTGTGCATGTTCATCGCGGGCTTCGCCAAGAAGAAGTTGGGCTTGCCCTCTGCTGCGGCCATCGTGCCGAGCATACAGATGCTGAGACGCAGAAGTCGGGGGGGGGGGGGGTGAGGATGGAGAGGCTCGTTGAGTCCCCCAAAACGGTCGGCTGTTGCTGTGCCAAATACTCCGTCGAAGTCGCTACTAGGTGTGTGACCCGCGGCCGCGGAGCGCTGGATTGTGCTCTGCCAGTGGCCGATGACCAACGCGCCGGTCTGCGACGCCACTACCAGCATCCACTACGAACCGCCTTCAACATGTTCCTACTACTCCGGTGCAAGCTCCGTTGCGGGCTCGTCGATACTTTCTCCGCTAATACTCTTACGCTACAATGTTGCCTGCAACCTGCTTCCATGCCGCTGGCGGAGCAAACAATAGCGTGCTTGCTGTCGGTGGCGGAGCAAAGTAAACGATGGCATGCTAGCACGCGGCTCCGGCTATATATCAAGAGAGAATTCATTATTTGGCCCTGGTTAAAGTTTGTCTTCCTCGGTAATTTTTTTCTTCCTTTTATGACACACAAAGTTTGGTTGGTTCCTTATTTAGCCCTTTAGTACTATTTAAGCACTAAGATGACAATTTTGCCCCTGCTGCACGAAAATGGCATTTCAAAAGATATGATATACTAGTTGGTTATCTATTATATATTATAAAAACAATATACGGAGGTCTAAATTGAGACACCACGTTGACACATATAACCAAAATTTGTGTATTGTCACGTTACAAAAAATCTGTTCCAGGGGCGGATGTACGTGAGAAGAAAGACCAGAAGAGATTGATGCAATAAAAAGGTTACGTGCGTGTCCTTCCTAAAGAAAAATCATGTACAACACTTGTGGCAAGGGCCAAGTCCTTTTCTATGGTAGTTTTTAAAAAAAGGCAGCATGCAGCAGCGCAGACACTCCACGATAGAAGAAAAAAAAAGTAATGAATCAGTCACACCTGCTCTGCTTGTCCCGATCGATCGGCCTTTTCGTCTGATCTCGGCGACCGGGGTCGCCACTGCCTAGCAAACTGTCGCGCTCACAGCTAGCTACACGGTCCGCTCACACGTACAGGCTACTCACATGTACATGGACTCCAGCACGACGGAACCTAGACGCCAGTAGCACCCTTTGTCGCGCCAACGCTCACACGTCACAAGTTTATCCTTTACGGGCCACTGTGATCAAATGACAACAAGAGCATAATTTTAGCGTAATCTATGAATTTTTTGTATTATGATGTCTACGTCGTACATGTAGAACCCGCTGATTGGGCACTGCGAGTTGTCGCGGGTGGGAAGCATGCTCTCGTAGACCGACTGCGTGGTGACCGAGCCCATGCCCTGCCGCGCCGAGAAGGCCCGCGCACACGGCGAGCGCATACCTCGTCATGCTGAATGAATCTGCTCGTGGTATATATAGCTTTGTACGATGTCTTTGTGATGGATCTGCTGGGTTTACAACAGTAACTGCAGTGTCACTGTTGTTTTGAATAACCAACTTATCATAACTTTTTAAGTGTTATTTTCGTCACATATTGCAACAGGGGCAAAAATGTCTTCTTAATGCTTAAATAGTACTAGAGTGTCAAATAAGGAACAAACGGAACTTTGTGTGTCATAAAAGCAAGAAAAAAATTAACAGGGCCGAAAAAGGAAGACAAACTTTAGCAAGGGCCAAATAAGGAATTCTCTCATATATCAAAGCGTGTTGAATTGTTCATCCACGACGAGGAGAACAACTACATGCTGCCACATGACGACGCGCGTGCGGCGGCGCTTCGGCTTGCACGAGGCGGAGCTGAAAGACATGTCCGTCCGTGTGATTAACGGTTTGTTTTGCCAGCTTGATACCGTGTCAACCAAGATAAGCGAGACTTTTGCGCTCACACACCCAAAGGCATTAACGGGTTCGTGCTGGATTTCTTTTTACAGTATAAAAGTAGTGTATTTCTTGTATATTTAAAATTTGACGAGTTAAGCTACGAACGAACCGCAGAGTCAGGTTGGCGTGCTCAATCCTACAATGATTTTTAGCTCATTTAACAGTTTGTACTTCCCACTGACAGGCGGGCCCGTATGGGTAAAGAGAGCAGCATGACGACAAGACAACACTACCTGCCACATGGATTATTTGACCGGTCAACTGTATGCCTAGTCAGCAAAATACGTAGAAAAAACCCACCAAGTGACCTAGACTACTTGGATGACCGTATTTAGGGTATCTTCAAATCCAATGACCAAAGTGAGACACCGGCTCAAGGTTGGTGAATTTTTCTCGAGTACTAATGATCAAATTTTCCCCACTCTTAAGAGTTCAAGTAACCTTAGAGCATCTCCGCTCGGACGCCCCAATTGGTGTCTGGAGCAAACACAATTCCGATAGTTACGGCGATGCCGACTCCCGCCACCCTGCTCCGCCGCACTGCTCGCAGGGGAAGAGCTGGGAGCTCCCGACGACGTAGCTCTAGCCTCCAGGAACGCAGAGGGCGCCTCCGCCCCCGACAAAGACGCCGAGGATGCCGGCACCGTGCCTCGCAGGCCACTGGGGAGCCGAACGCGCCAGGAGCGCGCCAGCTCCGTGGGAGAGCCATGGGCGACGAGCACGCGACATCGCCATGGGCGACGGGCACGCCAGCGCCGTGGGCGACGAGCACGCACCAACACCGTGGGCGACGTCACGACGAGCACCAGCCGTCGTGGGCGACGTCCAGCGTGACGGCACACGCGAGCGACCATAAGCGGGACGTCGTGGCCGTGCTGTGGCCGTGCCGGTCCGCCAGTGCGAGCAGGGCAGCCGCATCAGCGGTGGCCACCTCGACGCGCAAGATCTAGGTATGGAGCTGCAGCTGCGGATCCCGAGATCTTCCTCCCGCCGATCCATGCCAAGGCGAGGGCGACACCGGGACGTTGGCCCTCCCTGCTACGCCGACTCCCTCCTCGCGATGCGGGTGGCCTTGGTGCTCGAGGGGCTCCGGTTGCATCCGCCTGGGCACTTCCTCCTCCCTCACAGCATGCAGAGCGACGACGCGGAGGTCGGCGGCCACGCGGTGGCCAAGGGTGCGGAGCTCAACTTCCTGGCTGGAGCTCGTGGGTACAGCCGAGGAAGCGTGGGAGGCGGGGCCGGGAGCGGTGCGGCTTGGACGGCTGGCGGCGCTAGGTGGGGGAAAGAGAGAAGAGAGGAGAGAGGCACCTTGAGGCGAATATGTGGCTATCTCTTTTGTCCGGACAACAAACACAACCCGAACACAACCCCCAGGCCAAGGGGTTTGCTTGGGGTTCCGAACGGGTAGCGGGGGTTGGTCCGGACGGGAATTCCCTTTGGGGGGCACGAGTTGGCGCTTGGGGGTTGGTCCGGACCAAAAAGCCTTTGGGGAGGGCCTTTGGGGCTCCGACCGGAGATGCTCTTAAATAATTAATGGCGTAGAATATGCTATGCGAGTTCAATGTCAACTGCAGGAAAGAATGGGATTGGCTACGATAAGCCATGTTACGTGGACATGTGCAAACCGAAACAAGTTAGAGTTTTCTGAATATATCATGTCATATTCCCTAGTTTATTTATTTTTGAAATTTCCATATTCTTTAAGTTGAAATTGTATGTTTTCCTCATCATCCATTAAATATTAGTATGATGGCATAAGAAAGGACTAAACAATGGATATGAAAGCCTCATGCAATGGTGACTACGCTCAGAATCCTCCTATTCCTCTAGAATAAAAGGCTGGATGCACAGTGTTTCGAGATGTTGTTATCTTGTATACATCTTGGATCATGAACATTCCTTCACTCGAGCAACCTTAGCTGAGGGGCCAAGATTTTGGCGACTAGTTCAGAGGATCGCCGACTATGAGTTGTCGTAAGCGATGTAGATCCAACAACTCCATATGTCAAATAGAGTCCAAGCGGCTGTTGAAGCTGTCAGGAATCACCCACAAGAAGGCACCGCAATGATGGATATTGTTGGGGATGTTAACCGGTCACAAGATCTTTGAGTGGGGCAAATGTAACATCCCAGTGTTTGGGGAGTTATAAGGATCTAAATTTAATATGTGCATTTGCAAAGCATGCATCTAAAAGTACGGGAAATTTTGGCGCGAAAGTTTGAACGAATCAAAGTGACCAAAGTTTCACTTGACATGATGGAATAGGTCTAGTTCATCTAGTCAGGAGTTCATTTGGAGTGATCTTTATAACATTGTATCTCTACCAACTAAATCATCTGGTTACACAAACCATAATTGGTTGTGACCAACACAAATTCTCAACCATCTAAACCTCAAGTCTATAAGTGACTTGGGATAATTCACTAGGTATCAGAACTCAAAGAGGGGTGAGAATCCAACTCTCATAACTAATGACCACACTTCCACAAGTTAGTAATGCTTGGTGGAATAATCTTATCAACAAATATTTTAGACTCTCTAAAACATGAACTCTTAAGTTATCAACCATTCACACCACATCTGTCCAAATTATTAAGTAACTACTAAGTGAACCTTCACAAGTAAATAGACAAAGTTTCAATAGAACACAAGTGATACAAACAAGTGTTAACCCAAGTCCCACAAGTGGGAAGTAACTTAATTATCATTAATAACATATTTATCGAATATGTACATATCTCCTCAACCATAAAAGAAGTATCTAAAAGAAGAAATAAATCCTTTTTAAACTAATATTAAACCTTGATCATTACCTATGATCTTTCCAAAACTATATGTCTTCATCATGAATACAAATGAAGAATATAAAGTAACAACCCTGATCAAAGCCATTAAGTCCAATCACTTTCTCATGCTCAATGTTTCTATCATCTCAAACAAGTGAGCATATTAAAGCTCAACACATTAATGAATCATTTGATTAACTTACAATCTTAGGTTTCCGTTTCACAAACACTCCACATTTCTATCCATATCAATATCCAACAACTAAAGTATCTCTGGATGTGAGTAATGAATGACAACAAGTTATAACCTCTATTAGAGGAATTGAAATAATAAGTAAGTAAACCAATCATGTATGATATAAGAACATATCTTATGGGAAATAAAATAAGAAGTTTATAGAAGGATAATAAAAGCATGAACTATATCTTAATCTGGATCTTGTCATGTTGTCCAGATCATTGTATCTTGTTTTCCAATCTTCTCTGAATCATTCTGCAAGAGCAGCAACCACAAGAAAGGAGGTACTACCACAAGAAGTTCTACAGAAGGATTCTTTAGGTTGTCTTAGAAGTGCTGACTCAATCTATCCTGAAGAATTTGTAAAATCATACACCCAGATCAATCCTTATTAAACTATCTAGAAACAATGTGGTATTCTAATGTTGGTGTTATATAGAAGTAGTTTGGAAACAAGTTTGCAACCTTGTTAACAAATCACTTTTGTAGGCTCTAACAATTGAGTGTCATATACAAATAAACATAAGGTTTGATAATCTTGTATCTATCAGCCATTTGTATATGAAAAGGTATTTGAGGGCAAGCCTTGCAAACTTGTCAACAAATTCTTCTTATATGCATAAGAAAAATTGATGTTATAAAATACACCAATAAACAGAAGGTTGAATAACCTAGTATATCTCAGTCTATTGTATATGAAAAGTAATTTGGGGACAAGCCTTGCAAACTTGTCAACAGATTCTTCTTATATGCTTAAGGCTAACTGAGGACATAAACTACATCTACACTTCTTTTATCATTAACCAATAGAAAGAATAACACTAAGGAAACAAGAAACCACAATATAATCATCTAAGTAAAATCTTTGCTTGGAATAACTGTTTGTTCTCACCACAAGGGTGAGATAGTTGAAGATTGAATCCAAGAGATGATATTACTTGTAATTGATACAAGGTGAAAACAGAAGACTAGTGGCAACTAGAGAGAAGAACATCAAGCAACAGAAGAGCACAGGAATCAACACTGCCTCAGTAAGGGAGCATAAGTACTTATCCAGTAAATCATTAGGATATAATAGAGAATAATTAACCTCTGTCAAGCTCATCAGAAATGAAGAACTAATAATAATATCTTTAATGGAAACAAATATTAAGTATGGGATAATAACAAGCCATTGCATCCACATGTCTTGATATGTGGAGGTAGATGAAAACAAGCTTAAAACCTTGTTTTCCAAATCCTTTTCATATGTAAGACTAACAGTTGATAGCAAATATTCAACCAGATATAACCATACAAATGATTTCATGTCCTTAAACAACATGAGATAGTAACCACACTTGGAAACTGGTGGAAAACAAACAAATAAGATTTAAAAAACCACATATGTTTTCCACTTGATCAAGTACTGAAAACAACAAACATATAATACACATATCTCAGTAAATTGTAAACCAAACTGGCTAGGAGTTTCAATTAGGAAAATAATAAAACCCATAACAGAAAACCAATCCATTTCTTACTCAAAAGAATTTGGTATGTCATGGAATAAAATTCCCTAATTGGGTGCATTTCATTACCATATATAAAAACACTACTAGGTAGTGTTACCAAATTATTTTCTAAGAAGAATTGTATCTAAAATTGTCCAATTAAGTTATACTACCTTGTTAACACCATGGTTGTTGTGTGTGATCATAATAATCATACCTAAAAACAATTTAAGGCCATTTAATAAATGAAATGGAGAGAAAACAACAAAACCACTTAAATTGAACACTTAAGTGAGAAATTTATATCTCCATAAATTTCACCAAAATAAAACATGGTGGGATTGCATTTTTGATGAGGATTGTAAATATGATTTTTAATAATTTTTCTGTGCACAAAAAGGTCTTGAAAACAAGTTTCTAATATCAGTTTATAATAGCAGAAGGGCTTAGCGGTAATTAGCAAAACATTCCAGGGGGTTATCCAGAAAAATCCATTTCTTTCTTTCTTCTTCAACCTCTGGCCAGAAGGCCAGAGGCGTGCCACCGCCTCCGACGTCGTTGGGGCCACCGCCTGCTTGTCATTCTCGCGCGAGGATAAGGCCGGGAGAGGCCGTGACCCTCCTCTCTTCCTCCTCACTCGCAACTATCCTCTCTCTGTTCCTCAAACCGAAGAAGAAGTGAAACCCTAACCCTAGCCCGTACGGCCGCCACTCGCCGCCGTCGTTTCCGGCCACTCCGGGAAGAACCGAGACCACCTCTAGAACCGTCGTCGCCCTCTTCCTCCTCGAGTAAACTCAGAAGCCGGGAGGTCCGGAAGCCCGCGAATTTCATCGTTCCTTTTCGTCTCTGCCGCCGGCCGCCGTGGAAGCTCGCCGTCGCTTCGAAGCTTCCCGTGTCCAATCATCTTCACCAACAGCTTCCGGTGAGCTCGTGCACGTCTGGGTATCTTTCGTTATGCGATTCGTCATAGGCAATCCTCGGGTCGTCGATGGCCGTGATGCGCCGCCGCCGTTTTGCACGCCGCCCGGCAGCTCCGGTGACCATTTGGTCGAGCTCCGCTCCTCCAACTCGCCACAATACCCTCGAGCTGTTAGCCTAAATGGTTTGAACCAATTTGTACTGGATCACATGGATTGCGTTCAGCAGTGAAGATTTCCTCCATTGCTGATGCAAGCATTAGGTCACTGTGACGTCATAATGTGTTTTCTTTGTAATTAAGACCCACCTGTCAATTATAAACAGAAAATCAATTAAAATTAATAAATCAATATCTTTTAAAATACTTATCAGAAAAATATAAACAATATACCAAATTAATCAGAAAAATATAAACTAAATGTTTATCAACTTTTCAAAGATATTTTATAAAGTTTAAAATTAAACATTTTCTTTAATTAAAATAATCATTTAAATAAAGAAAAAAAATAAATAATTCATAAAATCAGAAAAATACAAGTTATATACCAAAATGCTCAAAATGGCTAATACAACTCATCTATGTGTTTGTAAGTTCATTTGATCAAGTTTCATGTGTGCAATAGTTTGCTTAGTCATTTAATTCATTTAAAATTGAGAAATTAATAATTTATTCAAATTTCTTCAGAAAAATAAAATGTTATATCAAATTGAAGAGAAAATAATTTCCAATCCAAATATGTCAAACATAAAACCTTTTGTTTAACTTATAAACTTATTTCTGTTGGAATAATGGAATTCTAATATCCTATTATAACAGAAATAACTGCCACAGATTGTTTTCCTTATTCATAAAACTCTTATGTTTTCACACCTAATAAACCTAGCATAACAAGTCAATAAAGAGTTGTGTGATGATAGAATTAGTTATATTAAACCATCATTTTAAATTAAACTCTTGATCATATGCTCTACATTTTTGGAACATAAAATAATAGGTGACTGTTATCATTTCAATAGTTCTTTTCCATATGTCATTGTCTTATTGCCTAACCAAGTAATAACCACTACTAACTAAACATGATAACAATTGTTTGATAAGTAAAAGTGAAACACATGTAAGCCTAAAAGAACTGATAACCACATCACCACAAATAAAGGAAACCATTCACCTAAACCTGTGTGATTACGATACCGTGTCAAACGTGGCTTACACTTGTAAGCTGGGGTGTTTTCCAGGGTATTCCGCGATGCATCTCATTACTATGCATGTATCATCTTGCCAGTGTTTTCTGTAGTCCTTACCAGGACTACTTTTCTATCTTTCAGATGTTTGGATTTCCCTACACGGCCCTCGAACCCCGAAGACCTGGATTATTATTATGGTTATTTCAAATCTCAGGCAAGTTCATCACTTGCTCATGTCCATTGAATTATGTCTTAACAACTATTTTCAAAAACCTATCGTATTACCACCTACTCCAAAAATAATGCATGATCCTATTTTTATAATAATATGACTAATTGAATGACTACCCGAGTGGTAGTGTTCTGTTTGGTGGGCGGATGGAACCATGGTAAGATGAATAGGTCAAAGGAAGGTTCCATCTGCATGGGAAAGTATTACCTAGGAAATAACAACAAATGCCGTCAGAACTCGGTGCGCCGTAGATATCGCGTTGACCATGGATCTTCTATGGGGGGAGTAAGTCAACTGTGATACTTTTCTCGTTCGCATGTCAACGGATGCGCCAGAGACGTACGCTGTAGGTCTTGCGAGACTACATGCACATGGGTGGGAGCCCTTACGTCCCACGGACTCTGGGGTCTATGAGTGTCTGCCAGGGGCGCGTAGATCTCCATCGTGAGGGGTGGAATCAGGCGTTCAACCTACTGGCAGAAATGGGTGGGCATGCGTTGTGCGGAGAAGCACGGTTTGGCTTGGACCAACAACCGGGCCCCACACCTAAGTGGGAGTGGACAGGATTGCGCGCCTGGTTGTGCAACATGGTCTTGGTCGTCCATGGGTAAAGTAACGCACCTCTACAGAGTGTAAATGATGTGGCATGTTACCCCCTGTTCCGGGAAGGAACTGCGAACGCTACAGGAAAGGCAACTCCATGAAGTTCTAGTCCTGTGATGGTCTGGCGGGCATAGTTTTCAGAAGTAAAAGCAACCTCTTGAAGAAAGTTTTACAAAACCTTGCATTACTTTATGACTCTTTCGAGTCTAAAGCTGTAGTTAGTGCATCAACCACCCACTATATATCATGAGCTTGCTGAGTAACGCTCGTTACTCATTCTATCCCGTTTGATCCCTTGCTTAGAGTTGAAGCCTATGGAAGTCGTCATCGTGAAGCCATCTTTACCTCATGAAGCTAGGTGGAGTCTTATACTACTTAGTCGGTAAAGCATCGTCATCAACAACGTTGGTGGAGGAGAAGCTATCAAGATGTAGGTATAGACCATTCTCAAACATAGTAGTTATAAGCCATAGATTAGGGCTGACATCAGCCGTAGTGGATTAGTTCTGAGCTAGAGTTCTTCTCCGGCTCGGAGCTTCGAATTGCTTCTTCTGTTTCTTTGCAGGAGATTTCTTGATTCATCAAGGAGATTCCCAAGATTTTGAAATGAGGTTTGTATCCTATAGTTTTACCTGGACCCGCTGTGTTTCTGTTGTACTACTCCGAGGGATGTAATATTCACGGATAAGTCCTTCTGTGGGTATTATGTCACCGTCTTGCGCACTACACATGCAGTGGTGTGCTGGGTCACCACAGGTGGTATCAGAGCAAAGCGACCTTAGGTTTAAAACCTTTTAGGAGATCTGTAGGTTGGTAAAGACTATAGGAAACCATCTTATCTAAACCACACTTCCTACAACTATGATGATCATTCACTTGAGAATGATTAATCAGACTTGTATAGAATTATTCTTACTCAACCTGAGTAAATTTACTTATCCAGTATCTTTATACCTATGTATGAATAGTTAGAAGTTTATCAGGTATCGGTGTTATTGAGAAAAAGAAAGTTCTGATATAGTCATAGATGCTTAAGTCAAAGTGATGATTACCCATTCTATGAATGAATAGGATGGAGTAGAACATGGTATAGAGTAAGTATAGGAGTTATCAAGAAGGGATGATTGATCATCATGGAGAGTCATTAGACCATGGTAACTATGGGGTATATACTATATCCTTAGTTATCAAGTCCAGAGTTGAGCTACTATAGTATAGTATTAGGAGAAGGCATAAACATGGATGGAAGCTCCATTATTACCCCTACGATGTGATCAACACCATGAAGGACCAACAGATGTTATGAGAAGCTTATCATAACCACGAGGAAGTACTTCAAACAGCTTGGTACTTAGTTCTATAGGGAACTAAGTTAGACAACAACTACTATAAGATTATTTTGTCTTGGTTTATTCCATTGCAATAAGGCATGCAATTGGAGTAATTACCAAGTCAAAAAGTGGTTGTGTAGACTAGGATTACAAGGTAATATATACCTATTTGTAGTGTATAGCATTTAAGAGCCTTGGTACTTGAGATGTTCTACTCAAAGTACAATTATTTCACAGGCTTTTGATGCATGAGTGTATATAAATGCATTTGGGATTTATTGGATTTTATTTGGATCTTTGATTGACTAGATCTGTGCATGAAGATTGAACCTGATGTGCAGATGCATGTGCAAACATTGAGTTCTATCTTGATGTTACTGGTCTAGAGGGTATAGGATTAGTATGAGAGCGGTCTGAAATCTCAGCTGATTGAAGCAACTATCAAAGCTCTGGAAGTCCTTCAAGTCAAGAAGGCAGAAATCAATGAAGCCACTGATGGGAATGGACCACATTCCACATCTTGCTTGGATTTGGTGAAATACTTCATCAACGTATGGTGAGCTACCGCAAGTGATGCCAAGAAAACCACATGATTAGTTATATCCTAGAGGGAAACCTGTAGAAGTTTGATGAATAAGCTTATAGAATTGTCCCATAGAAGTCAAAACCCAAAGATATAGAAGAACCATAGGTAGTAACCAATGGAATAGGTTATAGTCACCTATAGGAAAGAGTTAAAACTCGAGGAAACTCGAAGATATTTTCACTAATAATTGAGTCTAAGTGAGTGTACACTACTTTGTACAAGTCTCTTTGAAAAATCTTTATTTTGAGACCATTAGACTGAACCAAATGGAGTCCTAAACATAGTCAATATCCTGTATACCGGAAGGAGTTAATTGGTTATTCATCACTTGGTGGATAGACCAAATGTTCTTCAGAAAGTTGTGAGAGGTAGGAAACCATACCTATTCATCGGAGAATGAAACTTGGTATCCACTATGTGGTGGAAATACCACATGTTCTTCGTGAGACTAGTAAGAAGGTCTAGTAACAAGACAGAGTTGTCCGAACAACTGGCATACTATTAGATCATAGTGCAAGATAGTGGAAGGTGAACAATCAAGACAAGGGGATACACATGACAAGGTCAACACAAGAAACAGATGTGAAGATTCAATGGTCTACAGAAGTTCTCTCTACCTATCTTTACGTGAGAGAGGTTGAACTTCGGGACGAAGTTCTTGTTAAGGGGGAGATACTGTAACATCCCAGTGTTTGGGGAGTTATAAGGATCTAAATTTAATATGTGCATTTGCAAAGCATGCATCTAAAAGTACGGGAAATTTTGGCGCGAAAGTTTGAACGAATCAAAGTGACCAAAGTTTCACTTGACATGATGGAATAGGTCTAGTTCATCTAGTCAGGAGTTCATTTGGAGTGATCTTTATAACATTGTATCTCTACCAACTAAATCATCTGGTTACACAAACCATAATTGGTTGTGACCAACACAAATTCTCAACCATCTAAACCTCAAGTCTATAAGTGACTTGGGATAATTCACTAGGTATCAGAACTCAAAGAGGGGTGAGAATCCAACTCTCATAACTAATGACCACACTTCCACAAGTTAGTAATGCTTGGTGGAATAATCTTATCAACAAATATTTTAGACTCTCTAAAACATGAACTCTTAAGTTATCAACCATTCACACCACATCTGTCCAAATTATTAAGTAACTACTAAGTGAACCTTCACAAGTAAATAGACAAAGTTTCAATAGAACACAAGTGATACAAACAAGTGTTAACCCAAGTCCCACAAGTGGGAAGTAACTTAATTATCATTAATAACATATTTATCGAATATGTACATATCTCCTCAACCATAAAAGAAGTATCTAAAAGAAGAAATAAATCCTTTTTAAACTAATATTAAACCTTGATCATTACCTATGATCTTTCCAAAACTATATGTCTTCATCATGAATACAAATGAAGAATATAAAGTAACAACCCTGATCAAAGCCATTAAGTCCAATCACTTTCTCATGCTCAATGTTTCTATCATCTCAAACAAGTGAGCATATTAAAGCTCAACACATTAATGAATCATTTGATTAACTTACAATCTTAGGTTTCCGTTTCACAAACACTCCACATTTCTATCCATATCAATATCCAACAACTAAAGTATCTCTGGATGTGAGTAAATGAATGACAACAAGTTATAACTCTATTAGAGGAATTGAAAATAAAGTAAGTAAACCAATCATGTATGATATAAGAACATATCTTATGGGAAATAAAATAAGAAGTTTATAGAAGGATAATAAAAGCATGAACTATATCTTAATCTGGATCTTGTCATGTTGTCCAGATCATTGTATCTTGTTTTCCAATCTTCTCTGAATCATTCTGCAAGAGCAGCAACCACAAGAAAGGAGGTACTACCACAAGAAGTTCTACAGAAGGATTCTTTAGGTTGTCTTAGAAGTGCTGACTCAATCTATCCTGAAGAATTTGTAAAATCATACACCCAGATCAATCCTTATTAAACTATCTACAATGTGGTATTCTAATGTTGGTGTTATATAGAAGTAGTTTGGAAACAAGTTTGCAACCTTGTTAACAAATCACTTTTGTAGGCTCTAACAATTGAGTGTCATATACAAATAAACATAAGGTTTGATAATCTTGTATCTATCAGCCATTTGTATATGAAAAGGTATTTGAGGGCAAGACTTGCAAACTTGTCAACAAATTCTTCTTATATGCATAAGAAAAATTGATGTTATAAAATACACCAATAAACAGAAGGTTGAATAACCTAGTATATCTCAGTCTATTGTATATGAAAAGTAATTTGGGGACAAGCCTTGCAAACTTGTCAACAGATTCTTCTTATATGCTTAAGGCTAACTGAGGACATAAACTACATCTACACTTCTTTTATCATTAACCAATAGAAAGAATAACACTAAGGAAACAAGAAACCACAATATAATCATCTAAGTAAAATCTTTGCTTGGAATAACTGTTTGTTCTCACCACAAGGGTGAGATAGTTGAAGATTGAATCCAAGAGATGATATTACTTGTAATTGATACAAGGTGAAAACAGAAGACTAGTGGCAACTAGAGAGAAGAACATCAAGCAACAGAAGAGCACAGGAATCAACACTGCCTCAGTAAGGGAGCATAAGTACTTATCCAGTAAATCATTAGGATATAATAGAGAATAATTAACCTCTGTCAAGCTCATCAGAAATGAAGAACTAATAATAATCTTTAATGGAAACAAATATTAAGTATGGGATAATAACAAGCCATTGCATCCACATGTCTTGATATGTGGAGGTAGATGAAAACAAGCTTAAACCTTGTTTTCCAAATCCTTTTCATATGTAAGACTAACAGTTGATAGCAAATATTCAACCAGATATAACCATACAAATGATTTCATGTCCTTAAACAACATGAGATAGTAACCACACTTGGAACTGGTGGAAAACAAACAAATAAGATTTAAAAAACCACATATGTTTTCCACTTGATCAAGTACTGAAAACAACAAACATATAATACACATATCTCAGTAAATTGTAAACCAAACTGGCTAGGAGTTTCAATTAGGAAAATAATAAAACCCATAACAGAAAACCAATCCATTTCTTACTCAAAAGAATTGGTATGTCATGGAATAAAATTCCCTAATTGGGTGCATTTCATTACCATATATAAAAACACTACTAGGTAGTGTTACCAAATTATTTTCTAAAAAGAATTGTATCTAAAATTGTCCAATTAAGTTATACTACCTTGTTAACACCATGGTTGTTGTGTGTGATCATAATAAGCATACCTAAAAACAATTTAAGGCCATTTAATAAATGAAATGGAGAGAAAACAACAAAACCACTTAAATTGAACACTTAAGTGAGAAATTTATATCTCCATAAATTTCACCAAAATAAAACATGGTGGGATTGCATTTTTGATGAGGATTGTAAATATGATTTTTAATAATTTTTCTGTGCACAAAAAGGTCTTGAAAACAAGTTTCTAATATCAGTTTATAATAGCAGAAGGGCTTAGCGGTAATTAGCAAAACATTCCAGGGGGTTATCCAGAAAAATCCATTTCTTTCTTTCTTCTTCAACCTCTGGCCAGAAGGCCAGAGGCGTGCCACCGCCTCCGACGTCGTTGGGGCCACCGCCTGCTTGTCATTCTCGCGCGAGGATAAGGCCGGGAGAGGCCGTGACCCTCCTCTCTTCCTCCTCACTCGCAACTATCCTCTCTCTGTTCCTCAAACCGAAGAAGAAGTGAAACCCTAACCCTAGCCCGTACGGCCGCCACTCGCCGCCGTCGTTTCCGGCCACTCCGGGAAGAACCGAGACCACCTCTAGAACCGTCGTCGCCTCCTCTTCCTCCTCGAGTAAACTCAGAAGCCGGGAGGTCCGGAAGCCCGCGAATTTCATCGTTCCTTTTCGTCTCTGCCGCCGGCCGCCGTGGAAGCTCGCCGTCGCTTCGAAGCTTCCCGTGTCCAATCATCTTCACCAACAGCTTCCTGGTGAGCTCGTGCACGTCTGGGTATCTTTCGTTATGCGATTCGTCATAGGCAATCCTCGGGTCGTCGATGGCCGTGATGCGCCGCCGCCGTTTTGCACGCCGCCGGCAGCTCCGGTGACCATTTGGTCCCGAGCTCCGCTCCTCCAACTCGCCACAATACCCTCGAGCTGTTAGCCTAAATGGTTTGAACCAATTTGTACTGGATCACATGGATTGCGTTCAGCAGTGAAGATTTCCTCCATTGCTGATGCAAGCATTAGGTCACTGTGACGTCATAATGTGTTTTCTTTGTAATTAAGACCCACCTGTCAATTATAAACAGAAAATCAATTAAAATTAATAAATCAATATCTTTTAAAATACTTATCAGAAAAATATAAACAATATACCAAATTAATCAGAAAAATATAAACTAAATGTTTATCAACTTTTCAAAGATATTTTATAAAGTTTAAAATTAAACATTTTCTTTAATTAAAATAATCATTTAAAATAAAGAAAAATAATAAATAATTCATAAAATCAGAAAAATACAAGTTATATACCAAAATGCTCAAAATGGCTAATACAACTCATCTATGATGTTTGTAAGTTCATTTGATCAAGTTTCATGTGTGCAATAGTTTGCTTAGTCATTTAATTCATTTAAAATTGAGAAATTAATAATTTATTCAAATTTCTTCAGAAAAATAAAATGTTATATCAAATTGAAGAGAAAATAATTTCCAATCCAAATATGTCAAACATAAAACCTTTTGTTTAACTTATAAACTTATTTCTGTTGGAATAATGGAATTCTATAATATCCTATTATAACAGAAATAACTGCCACAGATTGTTTTCCTTATTCATAAAACTCTTATGTTTTCACACCTAATAAACCTAGCATAACAAGTCAATAAAGAGTTGTGTGATGATAGAATTAGTTATATTAAACCATCATTTTAAATTAAACTCTTGATCATATGCTCTACATTTTTGGAACATAAAATAATAGGTGACTGTTATCATTTCAATAGTTCTTTTCCATATGTCATTGTCTTATTGCCTAACCAAGTAATAACCACTACTAACTAAACATGATAACAATTGTTTGATAAGTAAAAGTGAAACACATGTAAGCCTAAAAGAACTGATAACCACATCACCACAAATAAAGGAAACCATTCACCTAAACCTGTGTGATTACGATACCGTGTCAAACGTGGCTTACACTTGTAAGCTGGGGTGTTTTCCAGGGTATTCCGCGATGCATCTCATTACTACTGCATGTATCATCTTGCCAGTGTTTTCTGTAGTCCTTACCAGGACTACTTTTCTATCTTTCAGATGTTTGGATTTCCCTACACGGCCCTCGAACCCCGAAGACCTGGATTATTATTATGGTTATTTCAAATCTCAGGCATCACTTGCTCATGTCCATTGAATTATGTCTTAACAACTATTTTCAAAAACCTATCGTATTACCACCTACTCCAAAAATAATGCATGATCCTATTTTTATAATAATATGACTAATTGAATGACTACCCGAGTGGTAGTGTTCTGTTTGGTGGGCGGATGGAACCATGGTAAGATGAATAGGTCAAAGGAAGGTTCCATCTGCATGGGAAAGTATTACCTAGGAAATAACAACAAATGCCGTCAGAACTCGGTGCGCCGTAGATATCGCGTTGACCATGGATCTTCTATGGGGGGAGTAAGTCAACTGTGATACTTTTCTCGTTCGCATGTCAACGGATGCGCCAGAGACGTACGCTGTAGGTCTTGCGAGACTACATGCACATGGGTGGGAGCCCTTACGTCCCACGGACTCTGGGGTCTATGAGTGTCTGCCAGGGGCGCGTAGATCTCCATCGTGAGGGGTGGAATCAGGCGTTCAACCTACTGGCAGAAATGGGTGGGCATGCGTTGTGCGGAGAAGCACGGTTTGGCTTGGACCAACAACCGGGCCCCACACCTAAGTGGGAGTGGACAGGATTGCGCGCCTGGTTGTGCAACATGGTCTTGGTCGTCCATGGGTAAAGTAACGCACCTCTGCAGAGTGTAAAATGATGTGGCATGTTACCCCCTGTTCCGGGAAGGAACTGCGAACGCTACAGGAAAGGCAACTCCATGAAGTTCTAGTCCTGTGATGGTCTGGCGGGCATAGTTTTCAGAAGTAAAAGCAACCTCTTGAAGAAAGTTTTACAAAACCTTGCATTACTTTATGACTCTTTCGAGTCTAAAGCTGTAGTTAGTGCATCAACCACCCACTATATATCATGAGCTTGCTGAGTAACGCTCGTTACTCATTCTATCCCGTTTGATCCCTTGCTTAGAGTTGAAGCCTATGGAAGTCGTCATCGTGAAGCCATCTTTACCTCATGAAGCTAGGTGGAGTCTTATACTACTTAGTCGGTAAAGCATCGTCATCAACAACGTTGGTGGAGGAGAAGCTATCAAGATGTAGGTATAGACCATTCTCAAACATAGTAGTTATAAGCCATAGATTAGGGCTGACATCAGCCGTAGTGGATTAGTTCTGAGCTAGAGTTCTTCTCCGGCTCGGAGCTTCGAATTGCTTCTTCTGATGTTTCTTTTGCAGGAGATTTTCTTGATTCATCAAGGAGATTCCCAAGATTTTGAAATGAGGTTTGTATCCTATAGTTTTACCTGGACCCGCTGTGTTTCTGTTGTACTACTCCGAGGGATGTAATATTCACGGATAAGTCCTTCTGTGGGTATTATGTCACCGTCTTGCGCACTACACATGCAGTGGTGTGCTGGGTCACCACAGCAAATACTCCGGAAAACAGTAGAGCGAGGCCAAGAAACCAAAGTTGAGCATGATGGAATCAAGGAAGATCGATCGCTAGTAGGGAAATGCTTATGAGCACCCGTTACTATTGGCGCCAAAATATTTCATGCTACTAGTATTTTCGCCATGCCACTAGCAACGATGTACTACTGGCGTGCCAAAATTTATCCACGTCACTATTTATTTGACCAAGGCCCTCTTCCGGACCAAATTTACAAGTGGTGTGTCAAAATTTGTCCACGCAACTAGTAGGAACGGGACTAGTGGCGTGTTGTTTCATGCACCATGTCACTGATATCTTACCAAATACCACTAGCATATTATTTCTGGTACACACCACTAGTTTTGGCCCTAAAATTTAACCCCCAAAAATTTCATCTCCTTACTCTCTCTCTCTCCTTCCTCTGACATGCTTCAACTCTGTTGTCAACTAGCTCTCCTCCCGACAGTGCCATCACACCCCTATCCTGATGCAGCACACCGTATTCCACCAAGCCCAACAACCAACGGACCCATGAAAAGATCACGAGGAAAGGCGATGCATGATAAGGTGAACTCAATCCTCTCTCTCTATGCATTTGATGACTTGGTGAATGGTGCACTACCTCATGGAATACTCTAGTGTGATCAGTTACACATCGTCGAGTGACCCTAGGAACATGCCAAGATCGGTCTAGACAGTGGCCAAAAGGATGCACAAGGAAGCCAAAGAGAAATCGCTCAAGAAGAAGCAGGGAAGAAGCCAGAGGCAGTGGTACTACCGGTGAAAGCACCGGTACTACAGCCGATTTCCAGGTAGCGGAGCAACCGGTGCCGCATCCACCAAAACATCGCTTTGTGTGCATGTAACGGAGCCACCACCAGTACCTGCACCGGTACTAGCGGTGGAGAATCTTAGGAAACAGAGCTACCGATGCCACCTCCGCCAAAACCTCGTTTGGTGTGCACATGACGGTACCACAACTAGAACCAAGGCCGGTACTACCGGTAAAACCTTAGGTACCTCCGATTGAGTGCACCGGTACTACCGGTAAAACCACCGGAACCTCTGCTGCTGCGCGGCCTGCGAGCCCACTTACGGGCCTTTGACCCTTGTATCTCCTCCTCCCACCTACCCCCTTTGTATTAGACTATAAATAGACTTCCCCATCTCAGATCTAGGGTTAGAGATGAATTTATACTGTTGATCTTTGCTCTTGTATCCCTCTTGTGAGGCTACTCCTATGGTTTGTACCTAGGACCGTATCAAGGCTACTCCTATGATGTGTATCTAGAATCATATCAAGATTCATCGGGTTTCCTATCCTTTCCCATTGGGATTCAGTTAGGGACTTTCCAATCTTCCTCAACTAACACTTGAGGTTCTATTGGCAAGATGGACCGGCCACTGGGTGTGAAGCGGTTTCTGAAAATGTGAGTTCGGTTGGATCGATCGTTCCGTAGGTGGCCGTTGCGGCTTAGTTGACGGGAGATTTGGTTTTTTTAGTTCTTGCTAGTTATTGTCCCTTTATTTTCCCCGCATATCCCTCATTCCCCCTCTCGTGTTCTTCGTGATCTTTGTTCATTCTTCATGCTCTTGGTCAATTCGTGAAGAAGATCGGGCCACCCAAGAGGTTTACCCCTCCATCATCTGGTATCGGAAGCTAGACTGACACGAATTCGAACCCCACAATCCCCCTTTCCACCAAAAAATTTCTTCCCCAACCCTAAATTCGAAAATTTCACAAAAAATAGCCAAAAATGGATTTCGACCGATCTATTGGTTTGTTGAGTTTTTTCATGGATTTGTTGCTTAAGACCATTCCCCACCTTTCTATTCAGCCACTTTTCTCAATTTTGTCCAAAAATTTTCTTGGATTTGAAGGAATTTCGAAATTGGGCAAAAATCCTGCTCTTCGATTCCTGGACAGATTTTCGAACGTGTTCTTTTTGTCGTTGTTGGACCGATTTGAGTGATTCAAGTTTCCACGCGAAGCCCGTAACATAATCTACGAAACTACATCAACTGATCGACATGACATCGACAACCCTCGGCCACAAGTCTGTGATCGTCCATCAAATAGGTAAACTTGCTTCGCTTGAACTAACCCATCCTTCGTGTACCTTGCCCATTCGGACTAGCTCTTTTATATTGCTTGGAGTTGCAATAGTGGCACCGAGAGTGCATGTTTTTCCCCTGTGAGAGCGTAGTTTGACTAGGCTTGGCATTTGTATCCCCATATAGCAAAAAGTGAAAAGAGAATATAAAAAATAAAAGAGAGAAAAAGAAGGAAAAGATCGATGCCAAGTCCTACCCCTTGTAGGAACGTGTAGCTTCGCGTTGCAAAAGGAAGAGAGTGATCGGTTGCCACGGTGCAAATCTTGTTGCCTCTTATAGTTTGCAATTTGATCTAGCGTCCTCCTTGTGTTGTGTGGCATTGAGCTTAGTCCTCGATAGGAACATTTCGTCTCCGCTCGTCCATTGGCCACACTAACCCCATTTATCACTTGTGTGTGTGTGTGTGTTCCATTTTTGTTTCCTCCACTAGGTTTGGTTCTTTTGCTAACATTTCATTTCTGTTATTCTCTACTTTTTACAAAAATAAATTATTCGGATTTTTTGATTTTCATTGCCACTTTCCTAACCCATTTGCCTTCCACATAAAGAGTGTGCGTTGTCGTTTGCGGTTTACTTTCGATCTTTTTGGACTCACTTTGGACATACCTCCCTACACCTAGGCTCGACCACTAGCCTCAGTACGACCAAAAAAAGGTAACGTTGGGTAAGTGAGACATCTATTCTTCATATCACACTTGCGTGTTTTTGAGATGGCTAGGAAGGAGTGTTCACAAGTCCAAGCTCGGAAGATGAAGGAAACCCTTTTCCCAACGACAACTACCACAACTTCGTCACCCACACGATCATTTCCAACCGCCAACTTCTGAAGGACGGATTGGAGCGCTGTGAGCGTCGACTCCAAGCGCAAGAGGCTTGATTGAATGATCAAATGACAGTATGACACGCATCAACATCACCTTGTCTAACCTTGCCAACCGTCGTGGATCATCATCGTCCTCAAGGTCGAGACGTTCAAGCTACCTGATAGTCATAAATGTATCCTTAATTTCTGATGTTCCATGTTGTTTTCTTATTGTTTCCCACATGTTTGCTATACACTTTATGTCATTTTTATCGATTTTCCGAACTAACGTATTGACAAGATGCCATGGAGTGAGTTCCCTGTTTTCTGCTATTTTTAGTTTCAGGAAATTTGTTCTGGAAATACTCTCGGAATTGGAAAATTCGAAGCCCGGAAGTCTTAGAATTCCCGAAGGTTCCGCGAAGTCCCGAAGAGATCCGGAGGGGGCCCACATGGGGCCCACACCATAGGGCGGCGCGCCCCTGGCCGTGCCATGGGGTGGTGTGGGCCCCTCGGCCTCCACCGCCTTTTCCCTTTCGCCTATTTATACCCCCCGAGACGTAAACCCTAAATATATACCACTTTGTCTTGAGAAACACCCGAGGTTGCCGTGATCGTCATCCCGAGATGGGGGGTTCTGGAGCTCTCCCATGCACCCTGTGGGAGGGGAATTCCTCACCGGAGGGGTCTACACCATCCTGCCCTCCTCCAAGTGATGCGTGAGTAATTCATCCATCGACTACAGGTCCATAGGAGTAGCTAGATGGTTGTTCTCTCCACTTTGTACCTGATGTTTAGATCTCGTGAGCTGCCACATGATCGAGATCATCTTTATGTAAGGCTACATGTTTTGTTTGCTGAGATCTGATGAATGTTGAATGCTATGTCTTCTGATTATCAATATATCATGTTATGTTCATGCTTATGTTATTTATGATCTTGCATGCTCTCCGTTATTAGTAGATGCTCTGGCCAAGTAGATGCTAGTAACTCCAAGAGGGAGTATTTATGCTCGATAGTGGGTTCATGCCTCCTTTGCATCTATGCTCGAGTAATAGAAACGTACGAATGAAGGATGTGTTGTTTCCATTAGGGAGAAAACAACGGTGTTTACCTAGTTTACATTGTTTACATTACACACTTTGCTTACTGCGATAATCTGTTGCTAGCAACTTAATACCCAACCTTTGTTTGGATGATATTCGGGGTGGATTATTAGACATAGATACAGTTGGATGATGGTCTATGTATTTTGTTGTAATGCCCGTATGAATCACATAATCTTTATGTCTTGCATATGCACTACGGTGCAGCCTTCATTTCTTTCAATTGCCCAGCTGTAATTTGTTCACCACACATGTTATTTATCTTTCACAGAGAGACACCACTAGTGAACTGTGGACCCCGGTCCATTTTCCTCATACTGATAAAACACCTACTGCCACTACCGCTTTCATACTATTTTCCTGCTGTTTTCCACACCATATGTTTAACCTATTTGTTCAGCGAAACCGGTGAGATTGACAACCTCACTGCTACGTTGGGGCAAAGTGATTTCATCGTGTTGTGTAGGTTCCACGTTGCTGCTGAAACCGGTAGTGCGCCCTGCCACCTCAGCTGCATCAAGCTTCAGAGATTCCTTGTCCTCCTACTGGTAGATTCAACCTCTGTTTCTTTTCTGAGGGAAAACTTACCGCTACACTCTTCACAACCTTCCACTTGGGGTTTACCAACGTTTGCATCAAAGTTTTCTGGCGCCATTGCCGGGGAGGAAGAGAATTCTGCAAGGGGAGTCTCTCACCTCCAACCATTTTTATTTTTTTAGTGTTTTGCTTTTTACTTGCTTTATCATGCTTGCTACCAATGGGTGATTTCTTTGGCTTCATGGAATAACAACAAAAATATTATAAGGAACACCGCTTGTCACCAAAAGGGATACACTTATGGGAGCAAATCAATAAATTGCATGAGTATGCTAGAAACTTATGCTCTACTTATAATGTTACTTATTATTTTGATAAATCTTGTTGCTATAGGAGGTATAAACACCTCCTTTTTCAATGTGAGTATAATGATAATGTTACCATATCTTCTTATGTTAAGGGAAATTATGAATTTTATGATGTGGAACAAATTGAAGAATTTATCGTTTGGAAGGGTGCATTCAAAATTGCCTATTTGCTTGAAAGTATTGATGATGCACCTTATAAATATGAATTTTATGCTATACTTGAACATTGCTTTGATAATTACAAGGATTGTAATTACTACATAATGGAATATCTTAATATATGCTATCAACCTAAGGAAGAGACTAATGCCTTGCAGGAACTTGTGGAAGAAGAAATTGCTGAAACTGGAAGCTCATTGGATGAAAAAGAGGAGGAGAGTGATGATCAAGAGGAGGAATAATGGAGCTACCATGTCTATCTCCCAATGATAGTAACTGTTTAACTCATAATTGTGATGATCCTATTGATTCTTTTGAAATATCCCTTTTTTATGAAATTGATACTTGCTATACTTGTTACCTTGATACTACTATGAATGAAACTTGTGAGAAGGATATTGCTACTGTTATTCATGATAATCCATGTTACTTTGATAAATCCTATGAGAATCCTCTATTTATTCCAACTATTGATATGCATGATAACGAGGAAATTTGTTTAGAAAATTTATATGATAATGCTATAGATGATCGTCCTAGGTTACTTGATGTTGTAAATTATAATGCTACTGAAAATATGATTGCTATAATGTGTCCCATACCTTTTGTGAGTGATCAATCATCCTGTTTTTCTATTGCTAAAAGTGGGGGAAAAAGGAGCTGATTTTAAAGTTTGATCCCACTATTTTTGAGCTTGATATGAATTGTGTGCTTTCAGACCATAACAAACATGCTTTATGTAATAATTATGTTGTTGAGTTTTTTCATGGTGCTACTGAAAATTATTACGAGAGAGGAAAATATGGTTGTAGGAATTTTCATGTTACTAAAAACCTCTCTTTTTGTTGAAAGTCTTGAAATTGCTCTTGTTCTACCTTCCCATGATTTCTAGTTTGATCTTCGTTAATTTATTTATTTACAAGATTCCTATGCATAGGAAGTGGGGTAGACTTAAATTTTTCATATTTTCTTCTTGATGTTCTCTTTTTCTTAATTCATATTTCTTATGTGAGCATCTTCTTCACTTGAAAACACGTGAATCCACTTTTCTGGGCCTAGCTAAAAGGCGTTAAAGAAGAGCACTTCTTGGGAGATAACCCATAGTTTTATTTTTGTTTTGTTTTTATCTGTTTTATTTGAGTCAAGGGGATGTATACTCCTATAGAAACTCCTTTGTATCTTTATTTTCATGTATCAGTTGTGCCAAGTAAATTTTCTGACGAAAGTTGGAGTTGGTTTTGGGATTTCCGCGCAGGAAACAGATTTCTGCTGTCCACCGTAAAAAATCGTAAAAATCACAGAATAATCATAATGACCTTATATTTCTTGTGCTTATTCCTCGGCTAATGGCGCAACTTTTTCGTTCTTTAAGTTTTTCGATCTGAGCAACACAAGTGCCTTGAACAAATTCGTCTTTATAGAGTTCTGGTTTTGACAGTCTGCCATTTTTCTTACATTTCTCATTGCGATGTCAAGTGGATTTCTTTGCTTCACGAAACATCATTGGCTGTAGATTATGTTTAAAATTCTTAATATCACTTCTTCCATACAGAACCAATGGATTTTTAATTGTTGCACTAACCCTCTAATGTGAATTACTCTTTGAGTGTGGTGTGAAGGAAGTTTTCAAGGGTCAAAAGAAGAGGGTGTGATCAAGAAGAGTGCAAGGTCAAATCTTGGGGATGCCCCCGTGGTTCATCCAAGCATATTTTTAGAAGACTCAAGGATCTCAGCTTGGGATTCCCAAGGCATCCCCTTCTTCATCAACAATCTATCAGATCACTTCTAGTGAAACTATATTTTTATTCGGTCACATCATATGAAGTTTACTTGGAGCGTCTGTTTGTTTTTCCTTTATTTTTGTTCTGTTTTCCTTGCTTAAATAATATAGTTGGACCCTAGCATTCTTTTTTTGGGAGAGAGACACGCTCCGCTTTTTCGTTTGAATACCTGCTATGCTAGTATTATTAGTTTTTCTTCTAGTTGCTGCAAAAATTCCCGTTTAGCTCTTGTTTTCATTGCATCTTTTGTTCAAAGATGTTAGTTTTATTAGTGTTATGTGAGTACTATCATGTTTTCTTGCTTTAGAATTTAGAGAGTTTTTGTTAAACCATGTTTTGTATGATGCTTGTTGGGAAAATAAACTACTGCTTGAACTAGAATCTTTTAACGATGCAAGTAGAAGCTTGTCGGATATTCTATCTAGCCTAGTAAGTTTATCCTGTCATGATCTTTGCGCACCCTCAATCACGTGATTTATTTATCCATTATTTCGTTTTTGGATTGTGCCGAGTGCTTCCACGTTAGTTTAGACAAAAGAGAATGACTTGAACTGAACCTTTGTCTGTGATATAGTTGACCAAGCGTTACTTTTCGAAAATATTGAGCCAAATTCCTAGTATTTTTTTCCCAAATTCTGGTGGCTCACGACCATTTAGGAATTTCATGAAGACCTCAATGGATAAAGAGTAATTCTCTGATGTGGTCATATCTGATATGGGCCAAGAAGGGTAACCATGCTTTAGCATATCAAAGTTTTTAGCGATTACTATTTGGACATACAAACCTACATAAGTCTAGAAGAATTCAGAACAATATCATTACACCCACATGATTTTCAGAGCAGAAACGATGCACAACAACAGATCTTAAGAAGCCGAACAGAAAATTCAAGACGTATCCCTCCAAACATCAGGCATAGAGCAATTTAATACCAACCTGTTCAATAATAAATTTGCGGACTGGGCGCTTACAGAAATACCACGCTCGGGGCGAGGTATACGTGGACAAACAGGCAGCGAGACCCGGTGCACTGCGTCCTCGACCGGGTCTTCTTAGCACCTACGCTCGACGCACTCTTCCCCCTTTCCTCGCTATCGGCGGATCCGATCTTAGGTTCAGACCATACACCACTTATTTTGGACACGAGAGGGGGGTCTCCGGTCCGGTCCAACAGATTCTTTTTTGAGCTGGGATGGTTCGAGCTAGCAGAGTTCCCTGCTATGTTACAGAATCAGTGGACGAGACTTGTGTCGATCGCCGCAGGGCGTGACATTGTGGACTGGTGGAAGCACATGGCCGGGGGGCTGCGACGTTACTTGAGGGGCTGGAGTGCGAACATGGGCAGGGATACCCGAACTCGCAAGGCTAACCTGCTTAACCAGATCAAGCTCCTGGACGACAAGGCTGACGGAGTGGGACTGGACGAGGAGGAATGGGCCTTCCGGTACCACTTGGAGGATCAGCTCCTGGACATTTATCGCATCGAGGAGGAGTATTGGCGGCAACGGGGTAGAGTGAGGTGGGCTTTGCAAGGGGATGCAAACACCGCCTATTTCCATGCCGTGGCAAATGGAAAGCGTAGACGGTGCAACATCTCGACCCTTATCTCCCCGTCGGGTCCTATCAGCAACCCGCAGCTTATTCAGGAACACGTGTATGACTTCTATCGGGGCCTTCTGGGGGCAGACGCCCCCCGCCACTTAGGACTCCTACCATCCATCTGGCCTGTTGAGGACCGGGTTCTCGAGGCAGAAAATGAGAGACTCCTTTTGACCTTTACGGAGGCAGAACTGGAGGCAGTAGTACATGACATGAAGACCAACACCGCGCCAGGCCCGGATGGGTATCCGGTGGCCTTCTTCAAACGATGTTGGCCCCTTTGAAAATTGGGAGTCTTACACATCCTCAATGACTTTATCTGGGCCGGGTAGATGTGTCTCGCCTTAACTTTGGTATTATCTCGCTGATTCCGAAGGTCCAAGGGGCTGATATGATTACTCAATTCAGACCTATCGCGCTGATCAACGTCATCTTCAAGATCATCGCCAAGGCCATTGCAACACCTGGGGTGTTTCCCTAAGTTAGAAAATTGGTTGTTTTTGTTTTTTGCATTGCATCACAAGCATCATATGCATTGCACCCTGTTTTCCAAACAACTCAAAAAATTCACACCAATTTAAACTTTCAAACATGTCCAAATTTCTCATTTAAAAATTGCAAACTAAACAACTCCAATTGTTTTCAATAGTTTTGAAGTTGGTTTATTTAAATTGCTTGTTAATAAAACTCCCTTTAATAAACACCCTAATGGTAAATTCAAATTCAAATCAAATCATTCATAATTGGCATGTTCCAATTGTTGGTTTAAAAATTAAAATCTTGCAAACAAATTAAATTCAATAAGCTTTCATAATTGTTTGAGTTAATGGAATAAAATTGTTTAAAAAAATCAAATCCTTATGAAATATTATTGGAAATTCAAATAGCAACTTAAAAAAATCAAATTAATATTTCAAATATTTGCGCATAATGTTAATATTGCTTTGACTTGCTGTTTTGCAAATTAATAAAATTTATTCATAAACTAAAAACCACAAACCCTATTCTCTCTCTCTCTCTCTCTCTCTCTCTCTCTCTTTTCTACAAAAAATGTGTGCAAACAAAAATTAAAAACAACAAAGAGGGGCAGGCCAGCCCACAGCCCATTCCCCTTTTCCCCCAGCCCACCCCAGTCCACCTAGTGGCACAGCTCCCCTCTGTTTCTATTTTTGGCCTGGTACCCCTTCGAGGAGATCTTCTTCCTCCTTGACGTCACATGTGTACGAACCATCCCATCACCGTGTGATCTCCTCTCCCCCCCTCCGATGTGCTGCCGTACGAGCTCGAGCCTCCATAAAACCGCCACCCCTCCTGCTAGCCCTAAGCCCTAGCCCTACTCCTTCTCTCTGCCGCCGCCCTCCTTTTCCTTCCATCCCCCCCTCTCTGCTTCTTCTCTGAAACCTCCACCGAGCAGCAGCCGCCGTTAGACAGTGGCCGCTCGCCGTCGCCACGGTCCACCTCGAGCAGCGCCGACCGCGGGAACGGAGCTGCCGCGAGGACGGCTAGCTCTACATCCGCAGGGACGGCCGCGTGCTTCCACGGACAGCCGCCGGCGAGCATTTTTTCCCCGACGCGGACTGACCATGCCGATCGGTCCACGGCCGTCGTCGCTTTTCCTCGCCATCTCCCCGCGCCTCCCTGCGTCGTTGAAGCCCCGCTGGTGAGCCCCGACAACCCTGGATCCCTCTCCCTCTGTCCCCTTCCTCTGCTCTGTGAGGCCTCCATCGCGCTGTCTGTTTGCTGCCGCGATCGCTGCCTTGTTTCCGTCAGGTTCAGAGAACCTCTCTGTCAAAATTCAGTTAGCAGTTGTAGATACCACTTCCTCCGTCAGAAGCGCCTAGCACCACAACGAGCAGTGCAGCGCAGTGGTACTGCATCACCGCGCACAGCCGTGAGGGCGTGGGATCGATCCCCGCTCGCGCGCTTCTTTTTCGCGGAATTAACCGCGGTGGCCAGGACCCACTGGTCATTGACCGTGGTGGCCTGCGTGGCTTCCACCCGCGCCCGCGTGTGCGCCAGCGTGGCCAGGGCCCGCGCGTCAGCCGCAGGGGGTGGCTGCAGCCCGATGGATCCTGCCACCAGATCCAGATCCGCGCCAGTTTTTCACACAGACCCTGTCTCCACAGTTTCCTTCACATCTAAGTCCCTGTAAAATCACAGATCAATCCCTGAACTTCAAACACACATAGAAATTGCAGACAAACTCCAAATTTAAAATGTAAAATATGTTTTCCAGTCAAAATTCAATGAACTTCCTGTTTATCACCTTTGTTTTGCAATTTGGACAATTAAAATTAAGGTTATTTAATAATCCTTAAAAATGACAAACTATATGGCATCATTAATAACTTTCACATGGTTGCTCCAAATTAAATACTCAAAACATGAACTCCATCCAAAATTAAATGCCACACTTGAATATCAACTTTTTTTTTGGGTTTGCAACAATTAAATTGGATAATTGTTTCACCTCTTATTTAATGCATTTAAATTGGTAATATGCTTACCCAAGTCATTTAAAATTGTTTCCTAACAAATAAAATATGTTTTCCATCCAAACTTCAATGTTCTTCTGTTTATAAAATAATATCCTAGTTTTCTATAATTAAAAGTGGTGAACAAATTAATGCTTTACTTAAACCATTTAAAATTTAATAATTCATAACTAAATAATTACAATTCCAAAAATGACAAATGAATTACCAACTTGAAGCTAAACTTGTTTTCTTGCTGTTTTCATGTTGCATCTTGCCATTTAATCACTTGAACAGAAAGTTTTCTATTAGTTTATTAACATTAACTATGTATGCACCATGGACTTTGCCATATGCATCTCAAATGCATATGGGTTCATTTAAATTGATTCCTTATGTCAACTAGTTTATCTCTGATGCATCTTTAAACTTGTCAATGCATCCATATCTTGATCATGCTGGATCTTTTGCCGTAGAAGTAATTGTTGCATCCGGTATTTGTTCTAGTTCGTTGCTTCTTCGCGGATAGGACGCTGAGATGATGTGAGCAACGACAAGTTCTGCGGATGTACCTCTACTTGCTGGATCTCAGGCAAGTATACTCACTTGCTATCCGTGTTGCCTTTCCTCACTTGTTACCGATTCTTTCCGTTGTCTTTATGCTAGCCTTATGATTCGATGCTTGTGTCTCGATCCTATCATATGTTTACCTTGCAGCCATGATATAGCTTTTCCTTCCACTTCCTACTAACTGTTGCTTGTTTACCTTGTTGGCCCTGTGTCGTAGTTGCATGCTTAGTGTTGTTTGCGCTCGAGTCTTGTTGTCCTTTGTTCTATCACCTGTTTAGTTGATAGTTGGGTTTCAATTTAATCAACAACATGTTAATGTTTTGGGTAATAATAATTTGATGATAAGGCACCGGCAGGAGGCCCGGGTTAGGGTTTTGAATCCTGCTAGTGTCGACCCTAATTAGGAAAAGGGTCTTGTCCTCTGATCCATGATGAGCGTGCTCACCGCATCCGGGAGGTAGTATGGGACCCCCCTCGACTTAGACATGATTTGCAGCTTGTCCGAAGAGCCACACTTAGTTCGGGTGTTCCATTTTCTCCTTTGCATAATGGGAGGCGCCCCCATGGTTACTGGTGATGATGATGATGATGATGATGCATATAGGGCGAGGCCTGTAGTGCCGGGGTGTTGCGTCCTGCGGGAGTTTTGCACACCCGCGCTGAGTATTCGGCTGCGTGGCTGGGACCTTATAACTCCATGGCTCCTAGGATGGGTTGTAGAGACGGTTTGGGTCGTGTCGAGCCAACCTGAGTTTTAGTTGGTGGCTTGAGTGTGTACGGGTACTGGAGCACCCCCTGCAGGGATAAATCTTCTCGAGAAGCCGTGTTGTCCGCGGTTATGTGACGACTTGGTGAAAGTGCTGCCTAACAAGTACTCAGACAACTTACACCTAATTAATAATAAGTTGACTAGTAATAGGAATATTGTCACAATAACCTGAACTTCACCTTAATCAACAGTGTGAGTTTCCTTGGGTTGCTTCCTTAGTAGGGGGTAACATTGGATGGGTTTGTTTGAAGTTAGTTGTAGTTGGTTACGATACGCTATCTTATCTTCTTTCTGTTAGCCGGAAGTTGTAGCGTGTTTCTGTAGTTGGTTAGTGCAGCCCGCTGTCCCTTCTTTGCAATAATCCCTTCCTTTCCGTTGTAACCAAAGTATTTGTACCTTGTGATGATTGGTTACGCTGGTATCATGTGAGTATGACTTGCCAGTACTTAAATAGTACTGACCCACGAATCCTTTTCGTGGCTGCATATTCAACATTGCAGTCAACAGGTTTGAAGTCTGACGACGTTAGCTTGGGAATCCCTCCGGCTTGGCCTGGGCAGGGATTGGACGCTCTCGGTTATCTTCAGGACTCTTAGTCCAATTTGTATCTTGTCCGTAGTCGGACACTATGTTGTTTCTTCCGCTGTTATTTGGATCTTTGTATTGTATCAGTTGTATCCTTGGCTCGTTTGAGTCGTCTTGTATATATCTGTTCTGTTGTTGTTGTGGAATATTCGTGAACTGTTGTAATGTTATCACAAGTGGCAACCTGGAATCGGTTATTATGCGGATTTGGCGGGAATGGTGAAATCTGCATAGTGCCCGATCTCGGGGCGTCATAAATGGTATCAGAGCATGGTTTCTGATTCCCGATATTGTTTCGATACGAATGGTTATCGAAGCAACGGGTCCGCAAAGCCTGTAGGATAACCTCGCTAACGGTTGTTGTTTCTAGAGTGTCAAAAACTATTTCTGCTAAACTATTTTGGAAAACATCCCAATAGGATTCTTGTTTTCTCCTTATCTCTATTCTACTTCTCCTTCTATCTCATTTGTTTTGGAGTCTACTCTCGTACTCAATCTTTCAAAGTTATAGGATCCTACGTGGGTGGACGTTTTCTGAGCCTTTAACCTAATAGGTTCGATCATCGGAAGATTCCTGGTGGAAGAACATCGTCGTCACTCCGAGCAAGAATCTCTTGTTAGTGGTGTCGAGGAGATCAACTGGAAGCATGAAGAATCGATAGTCGAACTTCTTTCCCCTCTCGGGTTAGGAGGTGGATTGCGAGGGCGCAATCCCTTGTTAGTGGTGTCGTCTGTAACACCTGGGGTGTTTCCCTAATTAGAAAATTGGTTGTTTTTTGTTTTTTGCATTGCATCACATGCATCATATGCATTGCACCCTGTTTTCCAAACAACTCAAAAAATTCACACCAATTAAACTTTCAAACATGTCCAAATTTCTCATTTAAAAATTGCAAACTAAACAACTCCAATTGTTTCAATAGTTTTGAAGTTGATTTATTTAAATTGCTTGTTAATAAAACTCCCTTTAATAAACACCCTAATGGTAAATTCAAATTCAAATCAAATCATTCATAATTGGCATGTTCCAATTGTGGGTTTAAAAATTAAAATCTTGCAAACAAATTAAATTCAATAAGCTTTCATAATTGTTTGAGTTAATGGAATAAAATTGTTTAAAAAAAATCAAATCCTTATGAAATACTATTGGAAATTCAAATAGCAACTTAAAAAATCAAATTAATATTTCAAATATTTGCGCATAATGTTAATATTGCTTTCACTTGCTGTTTTGCAAATTAACAAAAATTATTCATAAACTAAAAACCCCAAACCATATTCTCTCTCTCTCTCTCTCTTTTCTACAAAAAATGTGCAAACAAAAATTAAAAACAACAAAGAGGGGCAGGCCAGCCCACAGCCCATTCCCCTTTTCCCCCAGCCCACCCAGTCCACCTAGTGGCCCAGCTCCCCTCTGTTTCTATTTTTGGCCCGGTACCCCTTCGAGGAGATCTTCTTCCTCCTTGACGTCACCTATGTACGAACCATCCCATCACCGTGTGATCTCCTCTCCCCCCCCCTCCGACGTGCTGCCGTACGAGCTCGAGCCTCCATAAAACCGCCACCCCCTCCTGCTAGCCCTAAGCCCTAGCCCTACTCCTTCTCTCTGCCGCCGCCCTCCTTTTCCTTCCATCCCCTCCTCTCTGCTTCTTCTCTGAAACCTCCACCGAGCAGCAGCCGCCGTCAGACAGTGGCCGCTCGCCGTCGCCACGGTCCACCTCGAGCATCGCCGACCGCGGGAACGGAGCTGCCGCGAGGACGGCTAGCTCTACATCTCCAGGGACGGCCGCGTGCTTCCACGGACAGCCGCCGGCGAGCATTTTTTCCCCGACGCGGACTGACCACGCCGATCGGTCCACGGCCGTCGTCTCTTTTCCTCGCCATCTCCCCGGGCCTCCCTGCGTCGTTGAAGCCCCTGGTGAGCCCCGACAACCCTGGATCCCTCTCCCTCTGCCCCTTCCTCTGCTCTGTGAGGCCGCCATCGTGCGCCGTCTGTTTGCTGCCGGCGATCGCTGCCTTGTTTCCGTCAGGTTCAGAGAACCTCTCTGTCGAAATTCAGTTAGCAGTTGTAGATACCACTTCCTCCGTCAGAAGCGCATAGCACCATAACGAGCAGTGCAGCGCAGTGGTACTGCATCACCGCGCACAGCCGTGAGGGCGTGGGATCGACCCCCCCCTCGCGCACTTCTTTTTCGCGGAATTAACCGCGGTGGCCAGGACCCACTGGTCATTGACCGTGGTGGCCTCCGTGGCTTCCACCCGCGCCCGCGTGTGCGCCAGCGTGGCCAGGGGCCGCGCGTCAGCCGCAGGGGGCTGGCTGCAGCCCGGTGGATCCTGCCACCAGATCCAGATCCGCGTCAGTTTTTCACACAGACCCTGTCTCCACAGTTTCCTTCACATCTAAGTCCCTGTAAAATCACAGATCAATCCCTGAACTTCAAACACACATAGAAATTGCAAACAAACTCCAAATTTAAAATGTAAAATATGTTTTTCAGTCAAAATTCAATGAACTTCCTGTTTATCACCTTTGTTTTGCAATTTGGACAATTAAAATTAAGGTTATTTAATAATCCTTAAAAATGACAAACTATATGGCATAATTAATAAACTTTCACATGGTTGTTCCAAATTAAATACTCAAAACATGAATTCCATCCAAAATTAAATGCCACACTTGAATATCAACTTTGTTTTCTGGTTTGCAACAATTAAATTGGATAATTGTTTCACCTCTTATTTAATGCATTTAAATTGGTAATATGCTTACCCAAATCATTTAAAAATGTTTCCTAACAAATAAAATATGTTTTCCATCCAAACTTCAATGTTCTTCTGTTTATAAAAATATCCTAGTTTTCTATAATTAAAAGTGGTGAACAAATTAATGCTTTACTTAAACCATTTAAAATGTAATAATTCATAACTAAATAATTACAATTCCAAAAATGACAAATGAATTACCAACTTGAAGCTAAACTTGTTTTCTTGCTGTTTTCATGTTGCATCTTGCCATTTAATCACTTGAACATAAAGTTTGCTATTAGTTTATTAACATTAACTATGTATGCACCATGGACTTTGCCATATGCATCTCAAATGCATATGGGTTCATTTAAATTGATTCCTTATGTCAACTAGTTTATCTTTGATGCATATTTAAACTTGTCATGCATCCATATCTTGATCATGATGGATCTTTTGCCGTAGAAGTAATTGTTGCATCCGGTATTTGTTCTAGTTCGTTGCTTCTTCGCGGATAGGACGCTGAGATGATGTGAGCAACGACAAGTTCTGCGGATGTACCTCTACTTGCTGGATCTCAGGCAAGTATACTCACTTGCTATCCGTGTTGCCTTTCCTCACTTGTTACCGATTCTTTCCGTTGTCTTTATGCTAGCCTTATGATTCGATGCTTGTGTCTCGATCCTATCATATGTTTACCTTGCAGCCATGATATAGCCTTTCCTTCCACTTCCTATTAACTGTTGCTTGTTTACATTGTTGGCCCCGTGTCGTAGTTGCATGCTTAGTGTTGTTTGCGCTCGTCTTGTTGTCCTGTGTTCTATCACCTGTTTAGTTGATAGTTGGGTTTCAATTTAATCAACAACATGTTAATGTTTTGGGTAATAATAATTTGATGATAAGGCACCGAAGGAGGCCCGGGTTAGGGTTTTGAAGCCTGCTAGTGTCGACCCTAATTAGGAAAAGGGTCTTGTCCTCTGATCCATGATGAGCGTGCTCACCGCATCCGGGAGGTAGTATGGGACCCCCTCGACTTAGACCTGATTTGCAGCTTGTCCTAAGAGCCACACTTAGTTCGGGTGTTCCATTTGCTCCTTTGCATAATGGGAGGCGCCCCCATGGTTACTGGATGATGATGATGCATATAGGGCGAGGCCTGTAGTGCCGGGGTGTTGCGTCCTGCGGGAGTTCTGCACACCCGCTGAGTATTCGGCTGCGTGGCTGGGACCTTATAGCTCCATGGCTCCTAGGATGGGTTGTAGAGACGGTTTGGGTCGTGTCGAGCCAACCTGAGTTTTAGTTGGTGGCTTGAGTGTGTACGGGTACTGGAGCACCCCCTGCAGGGATAAATCTTGTCGAGAAGCCGTGTTGTCCGCGGTTATGTGACGACTTGGTGAAAGTGCTGGCTAACAAGTACTCAGACAACTTACACCTAATTAATAATAAGTTGACTAGTAATAGGAATATTGTCACAATAACCTGAACTTCACCTTAATCAACAGTGTGAGTTTCCTTGGGTTCCTTCCTTAGTAGGGGGTAACATTGGATGGGTTTGTTTGAAGTTAGTTGTAGTTGGTTACGATACGCTATCTTATCTTCTTTCTGTTAGCCGGAAGTTGTAGCGTGTTTCTGTAGTTGGTTAGTGCAGCCCGCTGTCGCTTCTTTGCAATAATCCCTTCCTTTCCGTTGTACCCAAAGTATTTGTACCTTGTGATGATTGGTTACGCTGGTATCATGTGAGTATGACTTGCCAGTACTTAAATAGTACTGACCCCGAATCCTTTTCGTGGCTGCATATTCAACATTGCAGTCAACAGGTTTGAAGTCTGACGACGTTAGCTTGGGAATCCCTCCGGCTTGGCCTGGGCAGGGATTGGACGCTCTCGGTTATCTTTAGGACTCTTAGTCCAATATGTATCTTGTCCGTAGTCGGACACTATGTTGTTTCTTCCGCTGTTATTTGGATCTTTGTATTGTATCAGTTGTATCCTTGGCTCGTTTGAGTCGTCTTGTATATATCTGTTCTGTTGTTGTTGTGGAATATTCGTGAACTGTTGTAATGTTATCATAAGTGGCAACCTGGAATCGGTTATTATGCGGATTTGGCGGGAATGCTGAAATCTGCATAGTGCCCGATCTCGGGGCGTCATAGCCATTGCCTCTAGACTAGACCCAGTAGCTAACAGGATCATCAGCCAGACCCAGACGGCCTTCCTTAAGGGAAGGTTTATCCTTGACGGGCGTTAGCCCTTCATGAGATTGTTCACGAGCTGAGAGTCAAGAAGCTGGTGGGGGGGGGGATCCTCCTAAAGCTAGATTCAAAAAAACATACGATCGGGTAAACTGGTCATTCCTCTTTGAGGTACTGCGACGAAAAGGTTCAACGCAGGCTTCATTCATCGCATAGAGAAGTTGGTCTCGGGAGGACAAACTGCTATCTCTATCAACGGGCAGGTTGGCCCTTTCTTCCGCAATAAATGAGGAGTGCGTCAAGGGGACCCACTCTCTCCACTTCTCTTCAACTTTGTCGCCGAGGCCCTCTCGGCCATCCTTTCAGCGGCCTGCGCGGCAGGCCATATCTCAGAAGTTGTTCCGCACCTTGTCCCCGGTGGCATCTCCCATCTCCAATACGCGGATGACACAATCATCCTGATCCAGAACGACGACCTCTCAATTACAAACCTCAAGTTTCTTCTTCTCTGCTTTGAGGACATGTCCGGGCTGAGGATTAACTTCCAAAAGTCGGAGGTCTTCGTGCTAGACCAGCCGGCGCCAGAGCAGACCCGCATCGCCAACATGCTGAACTTCAAACTTGGCGCCTTCCCGTTTCTATACTTGGGTCTACCAATCTCTGACAGGAAGCTAACCATTGAACAATGGCACTTCCTCATAAATAAGCTCGGAGCCACGGTAGAGGTCTGGATGGGAAAACTGCTTTCCTCGGGTGGAAGGCTGATCCTATCCAATGCCTGCCTTGACGCGCTCCCTACCTACGCCATGGGCATGTTCCTGCTGCAGGATGGAATCCATGAGAAGCTCGACTCCATTCGCGCCAGGTTCTTTTGGGAGGGCGCGGGCCCTAAACGAAAGTGCCACCTGATAAACTGGCCCGCGGTGTGCCGCCCTAAGGAGTGTGGGGGCTGGGCCTCACCAACACAAAACTTATGAACAAAGCACTTCTCCTCAAGTGGGTCTGGCGGCTTTTTCACACAGATTCCTCAATCTGGCACCAGCTGATTGGTGCCAAATACCCGGAGGCGAGCAACATTTTTGCAGCTGATCCCAGGGGTGCTCCAATTCTGGAACAGCTTACACAAAATTAAACATCTCTTCAAGCTTGGAACGAAATACGGGGTGCAGGACGGGGCACGCACCCTCTTCTGGTGCGACTGGTGGACCGGGAGGGCCCGCTGCGGGCCCGCTTCCCGCTTCTTTTCGCTAGCTGCGATTTACCCTCCATCTCTGTGGCGGCTGCCTTTGAGGAGGACGGGCTACGCTTTCGCCGTTCCTTCTCACCGGCCGCCCTTTTGGAATGGGAGGCGCTGACTACGGAGTTGGCTGATGTAGGTCTGTCAGCAGGTCAGGATTCCGTTTCGTGGTCCCTTGAACCTTCGGGAAGGTTCACGGTGGCCTCGATTTACAAAAAGCTCTCACAAGGGGCCTCTGTTGCAGTGTGCAAAGAGATGTGGGAGGCCAAGCTCCCACTCAAAGTTAAAATCTTCATGTGGCAGATTGCACTCGATAGGTTACCCACGCGTGAGAGTCTTTTTGGTCACTTGGACGCGGCAAGAGAGGGGTGTGCGATGTGCGGAACCAAGGAAGACCCCGCCCATATTCTCTTCCACTGTTCGCTAGCTAAATTGGGTTGGAGTGCGATCCGGCAGCTACTAGGGTGTGGCTGGTGTCCCGCCTCCTTCCCACAGTTCTTCGCTATTCAACTGTCACTACTGGGTCAGCAGCGCCGCATCAGCTGGGTGCTGTTTGCGGCCCTAAGTTGGTCGTTATGGCTTATTCGTAACAAACTAGCCATAGAAGCTATCGTGCCTAAACGCCCAGCCGACGTTATTTTCAAAATGCTTCTATTTGTGCAGGCTTGGGCAAATCTCGCAAAGCCATGTGATAAGGAGGGACTACTTTCGATGTCGGCGGGGTTGAAGGCCATCTATCACTCGCTGACGCCGATGCCACTACTTACCTAGCTGTCCTCCGGTCTGTTTTGGGGTGGCCGGCCCCTTGCTCTTTCTTCTATTTGCGGCTAAGCTGTAGGCCTCAGCATGTAATACCAACCTATGTGTGAACAACCTATGTGTGAACTGCTTGCTTTATTAAGTTAAAGTAGGATATATTAAAGTTGCCTGGTTTCTAAAAAACCTGAAACTTCCAAAATCTGTGAGAATACTACGAATATTCAGCTCCAACCGGTTGGAATCAACCAGCTGCACCTAGACAGATGAACCGAACCAACAGAAAAATCAACCTCAAATCGCAGATCTACTCGATAGTCCTGTAGGTCCACGTTCAATAGTTCGC
>JAPCYS010002280.1:0-39201 GCA_028641055.1 Alopecurus myosuroides
GAGCAACTCTAGCAGAATGAAAACGCCGGATACGGGTCGCGGAAAGTGCGATTCTACGGGTTTTCGACCTGTAAACCGAAAAACTGAAACTATAACCGTCAAATCTCAGACTCTACAAATCCTTCGGGTGAATCCATAGGGTTTCGAATAGAAGAACCCATGAGCGCTGGTGGCGATCGTCGGCTAAACAGGAGGCAAGATTTACCCAGGTTCGGGGCCCTCGTAGAGGTAAAACCCTTACTCCTGTCTCTGTCGATCTGTATTAATCGAGTAGATCGGTTACAATGATGATGGCTCAAGTCGAGAGTATGATCTCGAGCTCAAGGCTTTGGTGTTGCGGTGTTGCTTGGTCCTCTTCCGGTGGCTCTCCTGGCCTTATATAGGTGGTCAGGTTTCAAACCCTACCCGGAGAGGACTCGAACTTTAACCCTAGGTCGGTTACAGGTTTTCTAACTTAACCCGCAAGGCAGTGCGGGTGGGCTTCACGTGGGCCTTCTGGAACACTCCAAGGGCTCCCCTTCTTGGGCCTCAACCTTGGGCCTGAGACGGGGTGTCCTTACCCGCAGGGTTCAGGATCCATGCCTTCGTCAGTAGCCCCCGAGCGTTTGCTCGAGTGAGATTTTTCCAATCGAGTAGACGGTCAAACCTTTTTCGGTCTGTCTTTCTTTCGGATAACCAGTATGGTTGTTTTCCTGTTTAGAGGGCGCGTACCGTGTGTAATGAGTTTTTATACCCGAGTATGGAGTAATACAAGTGCGTGTCTTTATGGCTTTTTATCGCAGAAGGATATGGCGCAGTAGCTTGGCTCTCCCGAAAGATCAGGGCCAATTAATTGCAACTAGGGCAAAAACAATTCTGGCCTACACAGGTTCGAGACCTCCGACTCGAACCCGATGAGGTGATTGTTTGCGACTGGACCGTTGTGGTCTTATCGAGTCGAATTTAACCTATGGGGGTACCCGGCGCGTCCGCTGGGATTTTTCTTCTTGTTGTTGACACGGAATCATACCGGAGGACGCAGCTTGAGTGCGATTCCAGGCCCTCAAGAGAGATCTTTCGGGCCTTACCTTCATATTCGAAAGAATATGACATCCGGATGTGCCTAGTCGGCTGAACAATCCAGGTTTTATGATGTATAAATATGATGTGAATGAAAAGGCAGGTTCTGCCTACTCGCGTAATTTTTAGGCTTATAATTCCTTATCCATACGAAAGAGTTTTCGTGTTAGGAGTTTTATGCCCATATGAAAGAGTTTTTCATGTTTGGGATATTGTGCCCATACGAAAGAGTTTTTCGTGTGTAGGGTATTTCTCTCTGTTGGAAAGACATCTTTCTTCTTGAATTGTCCATGAAAAGTTGCTTCCATGTTTGGATTTTCTTATCCGAAGAAGTTTTGCTCATACGAAGATGTTTTCGTGCTTGAACTCTTCATTCGAAATTTTCTTCAGCTTGATGATGCATGCTATGACGTCATGGCGCACTTTTATCCTCCCGATGGGACGTGACGGAGTGAGAGCAGAAAGGCTGGCCCACCAAGTCAGCTTTTTGACCGGAAACGAGACGTCGTTCCCGGTTTTCACGCGAACCGTGCAGTAAATGCGCACGATCTACTGTTAAGATCGTGGCAGGAAACAACATCCACCGCCTCCTCGTTTCGCCTTCGCACGTGGTGGCTGCGATGGGCGCCACGTGGCGCATCGAGTGGCCAGGATCGAATAGCCCCGTGTATAAGTATGGGTCTTGGTGATGCGGTGAAATTTTCCCAGCCTCCGTCTTCCAGTTCATCTTCCTCCTCGCGCTCGTCTTCTTTCTCCCCTCGAGCTCGTGCTAGCAGTCATGGCAGGCGGCAAGAAGCGTACCACCGTTTCGTCATCGAGGGCCTCAGGAGATGGTCTTGCGCCACCCGCGCCGCGCTCAGGTGATTGGCGCTTGCCCAACACCACGGCTAAGAGCGTCAAGGGGATGCAGCGAGAAGGGCTGCTGCCTCCGGAAGCGGAGAAACTGGTACGCATCGGCAAGAAGGAGGAGGTACCCAATCCCCGCGCGAACGAGCGCGTGATCTTTGCAGATCATGTGTCGCGCGGGCTCTCTCTCCCTCTCCATCCTTTTTATGTCTATGGCATACAGCTTCATGATTTGCCTCCAAACGCGATACAGCACATCTCGTGCTTTATCGTTCTTTGGGAGTGCTTTCTGGGCATTCGCCCCCATTGGGGCCTTTGGAAGGCCCTTTTCAAGGTGCGCATCTTCCGTGAGAAATCGCGGGTGGAGACCGAGCTTGGGGAGCCGCTGCGCACCGGCGGTTTCGGGATCCAGGCGAGGCCAGAAGTCGGCTACTTCACCATGCACTTCATCGACTCCGCCCAGGGATGGAGGAAGAAATGGTTTTATGTAACCGACAACAGCGCGGGTGGAGTCAACGAATTCCATCTGTTTGCTGTTCTGAAGAGGCGGAAGTCCTGGGCGCACAAACTCTCGGTTGAAGAGAACCGAGTAGTTGCTCCCCTACTCGCCAAGGTGGCTATTCTTCGTGACCAAGCCGCAGGAATCGCGCTGAACGGTCTACACTTGGCGAGTGTATTCCTCAAGCGTCGGGTTCAGCCCCTGCAGGATAGCCCATCTGTGATGTGGGAGTACCAGGGCGTCGAAGATCCGAGTCGCGTGAGCCGTGAATAATTCTCGAATGCCGAATTCGAGAAGAAGATCGCGGATATCACCAATCTGAAGGAGGGCGACACCTTCCCCATCTGCCCGATTCATGCTTTTGAAGCTTCAAGTCCACCGCCAGCCGAAGTAAGTTTTGACTCTGTTTGTCTTCTTTTCTTTCTCTTGCTTTGAGATTTAGTCGATTGATTTTTCCTCTTCGTTTTTCTTCTACCTTTATTTTTATAGAGCCTATCCGTGGCTACCTGCTACCCGCCATTGTCTGGGGAGGAGGCCTCGGATTTATTGGCGAGTAACCTGGACGGCCCGGCCGATACCAGTGTTGCCAACGCTTCTTCGAGTTCCGAGCACGATTCTTCGGATGACGCGGAGGACTCGAATGGCGGTCTCCTTCACCGTAAACGCCGTCGGGTGGAGGATGATGAAGCGACCTCCAAAGATAATTCTTTGGACAAGGAATCACTCGAGAATGCGCCTATCCTTGTCACTCCATTGCGCACGCGCCCTCCTTCCCCTTCATTTCCAATTATCCAAACCGCCTGGAATGCGGATATGTTGGACGAAGAAGACGATGACGAGTAAGTTTTCCTTGTTTGTTCTTTAGTCGAACATTTCCTTTCGCATCTTTTCTGACTTATTGTTTTCATCTTAGCTTGCAAGCTATCAGCCCTCGCAGGTTCGTCTCTTCTCTTACCGTTGAAAAGAGGAAGAAAGCAGGAGCTGCGGGTGAGACTCCTACCGTCGACACTGCCCAGGATTCACCGAGCGTAGCCCCCAAAGCGGCGACTATGGAATATACTCTTCCTAGTTTTGATGCTGGGGCTTCGATTCCGAAGGAGGTGTCGGGTAGCTCGGTGGATCCTCTTTCTTCCGCTCAGGGCCAGGTAAGCCTTGCTATCTGACTCTTTAATGCTTTGTCAACTTCGAATTTATCGGGTGCACGTTAGTGCTCCCGATAGGAGTAGCCCCCGAGGCTGTAGTCGATAGCATGCGATCGGCTACAGGCTCAGAATTTGTCTTTTCCTTCTTCTTAGTTTTATCGGGTGCACGGCAGTGCTCCCGATGGGAGTAGCCCCCGAGGCTATACTCGAATGTTTACAATCGAGTATAGTCTCAAATTTTACTTTTCTGATTCTTCCATCTTCATGTTTTATGCAGTCGCTCGTTGACTCCCTTGCGGCTATTGGTCGTCGCGTAGTTTTCGCTGAGTCGGAATGCGGGACGCTTCAAACAGACCGTAATCGACTCGTCTCCGAAAACGAGCTTCTTCGAAGTAAGTTTTACCATCTTTCTCTGCTTTCATCCTTCCGTCAATTTTTTGGTTTCTGATAAATGTCGCTGTGCAGCTCAACTTGAGTTTTTGAAGACCGAGAAGGAGAGTTTTTTCGCTCGGGTAACAGCTCAAGAGGCTGATCTGGCGGCTATTCGATAAGAACTCGAGGCTTCCCGCATGCAATCGGCTGATCTTGAAGGGAAACTTGCGGCTGCCCAGGACGCTCTGAAGAGTTTGGAGGATGCTGGCACTAAGGCGGATACCGACCTTGTCGCCTTCCTTCGTCCTTTCGCGGGTAAGCTATTTGTATCTTGCAATTTTGTCTTCTATCCTGGTGAGTTTTTTGGGTCTTGACGCTTTTCCTTTGTAGGTCTTCTGGGTGCTCCTCTGGAAGTTCCTGGAGTCCAGCGGGTGGACGCGCTGACGGACCCCCTCGCTCAGCTCAGGAGGCATGCCGAAGGAGTTTGCGCTTTGGTTGGAAATGCCACCCAAGTGCTGACGCAGTTGCATGGTCGCCTCCTTGTCAATGTTGTGTCTCCACCCCCGCTAGGTGATCTGCTGAAGATTTTCTCGGAGAGCAATCTCCTTGATGCTTACGCGGTCGCTCAGTCGGAATCTGGGGCGAAGACTGCCATCCAGTTCGCGTTGGCGCATGGAGTTAGCGGCTTGGAGGAGGCTTACTCGGATCTCCCCATCGATCCTGCCACGGGAAAAAAGGTAGGGCTTCGTCGTTTTGGCGAGCCAGTCGGAGTCCTCGCTCGGAAGTTATCTGAGCTGTTTGCTCGTCTTAAGGGAGGGACCACCGCCGCGAGTGGCAGAACCACTGTAGCTCCTTAGTTTGTTTTTCTTTTACTTAGTCGTCTCGATTGTAATGAACCTTGGGATGTGCTCCCGTATTTCGATTGTCTTAATCGAGATGTTCTTCTGAAATGTTTCCCGCAATTGTGTGTTTCCTCCCGATGGGAGTAGCCCCCGAGCACTCGTCAAATACGCGACTAGATATATCTCGAATAGGGCATCTTACTCCTTTCCTTGTATTCTTCCAGGTTGCTGGGGTCGCCGCGGAACCATCAGGTGGACGTGCTATTCCAGCAAATCCTCTTGTTGCCGCTGTTGGGACCTATGCAGGTCTCCGTGATCGGGTCCAGGAGGGTGAGCGCAAGCTGAAAGCTTTGCGCGGGGTAGCCGATGTGGCAAAGTCCAAGCAAAAACTGGCGATTGAGCGCGAACATTTTTTGATGGACGAGTTAGCTTCTGTCGCTAGGGACTTGCTGTGTAAGTGATACAGCCCCCAAGTCTTCTTTGTCTTGTTTCCTTGTCTGATCGCGTATGTTTGCTCTTTAGTTGTTAAGCCGGGTGATAGGGAGGAAAAACAGTGGGTAGAAAACCACATTCTTCAAGAAGCTGGCAGCTCAAAGCCTCATGCGAATAATTTTTGGTCTGATCTCAGTCAAGGTTTTGTGTTGGCTACTTTGAAGTTCCGAGTCATCCAGGCGAAGATTCTCGTGAGTTCTTTTCACGAGGTCTTGATCGCGATGAACGTCGCGTTCTATCCACCGCAAAGGGGTCCTGAAGATTGGAGTTATCTCCTCAGGATGTTCGGGCAAGAGGGAGAGATTCGCGAGTGTGTTCGCAATCAGATGACTTGCGGCGCGGTGGTGGCTCTCTCCTTCGTCCGGATATGGCATCCTGAGGTGAACTTCAACTCCGTAGCTAGACTCCCGGATGGTCCAATCGATGATATTTCGCCGCATTATGATGTTGTTCGTCCTGCAGCGAAAGAAATCATCCGATTGACCTCTCATGAAGTAGATAGAGTGTTGGCAGCTGAGAATTCTCAGTGCCATGATTGATTGTAGGATGTATATATCATGTTATGCTGTATAGTTTGTAAAAACTGTTGTAAGGTGTGTAACCTTGTATTTATAAATTTTTCTGTGATGCTGAGTTTAGGCGTAGCCCCCGTGTGTTTATGGGGTGTATACCTGTAAATTTTTAGCATGTAAGGATGAATAATCTTCGAGTAAGTATGGTTGAGAAACCATGTATTTTATTGCGATTACTGAGAAGTCATGTATTCGAGCTACAAGAGTGGCTAATATAGCCTTATTATTGCGAGAACAGTAAATCTCGGGATAAAATTTGCGGAGGTGTGCGATATTCCAAGGATTGGAATAGATTCCTCTAGTCGATGGGTTCTTCAGCCTATAGGCTCCACCTGGGATAACTTCGTGTATGATGAAGGGTCCTTCCCATGGTGGCTCGAGCTTGTGTCCTTCCTTCTGCTTGAGTCGCAGCACCAGATCTCCTACTGCGAATGCTCTGTGGCGTATGCGGCGACTATGATAGTTTCGCAGTGATTGTTGATATACTGCGGATCTTGCGAGCGCAATATCGCGCATTTCATCGAGTGCGTCCATATCTTCCGCGAGTGCCTTGTTGGAGGTTTCTTCGCTGTAGGCCACAACCCGTGGGGCGCTGAATCTAACATCCTCGGGAAGGACTGCTTCTGCCCCGTATACCATGAAAAATAGTGTGTAGTTTGTGGATCTGTTTGGAGTTGTGCGGAGGCTCCATAGTACGGAGGGTAGCTCCTCGGCCCAATGTCCTGCTGTTGGGTGCAGACGATCGAGTAGACGTTTCTTGATGCCAGCTGAAACTAAGCCGTTGGATCTTTCGACTTGTCCGTTCGTTTGCGGATGGGCAACTGAAGCAAACTTGAAGTTGATGCCCTTTTCCTCGCAGAACTGTTGTGTTTCGTTTGCTGTGAAGTTTGTAACATTGTCTGTAATGATGTCGTGTGGTACTCCAAATCTGCATATGATGGAATCGAGGAACTTGACGGCGCATTGAGCGCTAGCCGAGGTTACTGGCATGGCCTCAATCCACTTGGTAAATTTGTCAACTGCGACCAGCAAGTGTGTGTATCCACCCGGCGTGGACTTGCGTAGTGGTCCTACCATGTCCAGCCCCCATTGTGCAAAGGGCCAGGTGATGGGTATCATATGCAATTCCGTAGCGGGTGCGTGTGGTCTTGGTGCAAATCGCTGGCAACCGTCGCACCTATCGACCAGCTCCTTTGCGTCGGTGGCTGCCGTGAGCCAGTAGAATCCTGCTCGGAAGGCTTTTCCCATGATTGCTTTCCAGCTAGCGTGATGTCCACAGTCTCCGTGGTGGATGTCTTGGAGTAATTCTTTGCCATCTTCGGCTGCGATGCAACGCTGGAGTATACCCGAGATGCTCTGTTTGTATAATTCTCCGTTGACCACCCGAACGGATTTACTGCGTCTGATTATCTGTCGAGCCTCGCGAGGATCGGCCGGGAGCTGCTTGGCAGACAAATAGTCGAGATATTTCTGCGTCCAGACTGGCTCGACCAGAAAAACTTGTCGTGAAATGTTATGAATAATCTCGATGATGGCAACTTGCGGGCTGACCTCTGTTTCTGGTGCTGCGGGTGCTCCTGCAGCTTTTTTGACTTTGACCGATCGCTTAGTCATCCGCTCGAAATATATCCCTGGCGGTATGGGTGTGTTTGTGGAACCCATGTTTGCCAGTCTATTTGCTTCTTCGTTGCTGGATCTCGCAATATGCTTCAGCTCGCATCCTTTGAAGCTTCCTTCGAGTAGGTTGTACATGTCACGATATGCGACCATGTTTTCAGCAATTGCGTCGCATTCTTTCATTGTCTGCTGCACGATGAGATTGGAGTCGCTGTAGATCATTAATCGGGTGGCTCCACAGGCGACTGCCATCTTCATCCCATGCAACAGGGCTTCATATTCTGCGTCGTTGTTCGATGCTGGATCATCTGGTGGAAAGTCCAATCGTAGGACGTATTGCAGCTTGTCTCCCCTAGGCGAGATGAGGACGATTCCAGCTCATGCTCCTTCATTTCTTTTGGACCCGTCAAAATACATTATCCAGTTGCTCGTGTACTCAGGCGGTCCGGGCGTTTGTAGCTCTGTCCACTCGCTTAGGAATTCCACGAGTACTTGGGATTTGACTGCATTGCGTCCTGCATAGGTGATGTCCCAAGCGCCCAGCTCGATGCTCCATTTTGCTATTCTTCCGGATGCCATAGGGTTGTTCATGATTGTACCGAGTGACGCATCATTAACCACTGTGATGGCGTGTTCCTGGAAATAGTGCTTGAGTTTTCGAGCTGTAAGAACAACTCCATATGCGAGCTTCTGGTAATGAGGATATCGTTGCTTGCATGGCGAGAGCACTTCACTGATGTAATAGATCGGTCATTGGACTCCGTACGCTTTGCCTTCCTCAGGTTGTTCGACTACGATTCTTGTGCTGATGACCTGGTTTGTGGCGGCTAGGTACAAGTAGAGTGGCTCCCTCTCTTGTGGTGTTGCAAGGACGCGCCTGCTTTGCAACGATCGCTTCAGGTCTGCAAACGCTTGTTTAGCTTATGGTGTCCACTCAAATTTGTCCGTTTTCTTCAACAGCTTATAGAAGGGTAATGCTTGCTCCCCTAATCGTGCGATGAACCTGCTCAAGGCGGCTTGTCGCCCTGCGAGCTGTTGGACTCCGTGTAGATTGGTTGGTTCCTTCATTGTCAAGATTGCTTGTATTTTCTCTAGGTTGGCTTCGATGCCTCTGGCGGATACCAGGTACCCGAGAAGTTTTCCTACTGGAACGCCGAAGACGCATTTTGTCGGATTGAGCTTGATCCTGTATGCGTTGAGGGCGTTGAATGTTTCTCTAATGTCCTCGAGGAGTGTGTCCTCTACTCGAGTCTTGATGATGATGTCGTCAACGTACACTTGTACGTTCTTGCCAATGAGCTTGGCGAGGCATTTTTGCATGCAGCGCTGATATGTTGCGCCTGCGTTCTTGAGCCCGAAGGGCATTGTCGTGTAGCAGTATACACCGTGTGGTGTGATGAATGCTGTCTTTTCTTCTTCCTCCTGCTTCATCCGGATTTGATTATATCCCAAATAGGCGTCCAGGAAGGAGAGGCGTTGACAACCTGCCGTGGAGTCTATGATCTGGTCGATTCGTGGGAGGGGAAAGTTATCCTTGGGGCAGTGCTTATTTAACGACGTGTAGTCGATGCACACCCGAAGGATGTCAGTGTTCTTTTTGGGGATCAGCACTGGGTTTAATAACCAAGTGGATATCTTGATCTCCCTGATGAATTTTGCTGCTAGCAATCTGTTTACTTCTTCGCTAAGCGCTTTCTGCTTGGGTTCTGAAAATCGTCGGGTAGTCTGCTTGATGGGTTTTGCGTCTTGGAAGACTTCAAGTGAGTGCTCGGCGAACTCCCTGGGTATTCCTGGCATATGTGAGGGCTGCCAGGCGAAAATTTCCTAGTACTCACGGAGGAGTTCGACGAGCGCGCTTTCCTATGCTTTGCGAGAGGGTGGTTGAGACCATCGCTGTCTTCGCAGAATCTGTCGGGTGCACCTGATGTTTTTGGGTGTCACTGTTGGCGCTGAACTCCAACTCGGGCGCGTTTTTCTTCGTGAGGGGCATCACGGAGTGATCCGTGGTTTTTGCCAGCTCTTGCAGTTCTTCTTGCATCCCGAAAGATTTTGCGATCTCGTTGAATTCAATGTCGCACTTGTTGGATTTCTGGAAATCTCCGTCGATGGTGATTACACCATATTCTCCAGGTAGTTTGAGCTTCAAGTACGCGTAGTGCGGTACTGCCATGAATCTGGCGAACTTTATTCGACCGAGAATGGCGTGGTACTGTGAGGGCCAGTCGACGACTTCGAAGTCAAGGAATTCTCTTCTGTAGTTGCTTTGGGTGCCTAGCACAACTTCTAAGTTAATTGTTCCGAGTGGACGGATTGCCTTTCCCCGAACTATCCCGTGGAAGGATGTTTCTGATTCCGCAAGGCCATCCAGGTTCCTGTTCATCCGACGGAGTGTGTCCGCGTAGATAATGTTGATGCCACTGCCACCATCCATGAATACGCGGGCCAAGTCGTAGTTGCCAATCTGCTCTTGGATGACAAGGGCGGCGTGTCCTGGTCGATAGACTCGTGGTGGGTGGTCTTTCATCGAGAATGTGATCGGCTGATCCGCCATCTTCAAGTATTCGGGCCTTGTTGGTGGTGTCTGCACAGCCATGCACAACTGTCTCGTGTTAGTCTTTTGAGCTCTGCGAGATGGACATACCTTCTGGATCATTGTTAATTGTCCTGCCGGGTTTGGGTACGCGTTGGCTCCGGCGTTTTGTGCAGGTGGCGCAGGCAGTGCAGGTAGCGCCATGTTTGGATTTGCTGGTGGAGGCAGGGGTTGTGGCGGCTGGAATCCTAGGTGTCCTGCTCCTGGAAGCGGTGGATAATTTTGACTGGCTGCCGGTCTGCTTTTCCTCGAGAAGGCCTCCGAGATTTCAATAAAATTTCGGCAATCCTTAAGAAGGTGTGTTGCCTTAGTTTTGCCCGTGCGCTTATCTGTAAATAGATGTAGCGAGCAGTATGCATCGAGGTCCTCCTCGGAAGTTTTGCCTTCAGCCTTTGGTCTCCACTCGGGACTTCCACGGCGGCCAGAGTCGCGACTTCGCGTGAATTCCGCCGCTAATATCTCCTCTCGATCCTCGTGATCGTAGTATTTCCTCCTTTTTCTTCGGCCATGGCGGTCTTCTTCGTGTGCAGGCGATGATGCTCTCTCATTGCGCACTGCGTCTTCTCCGTTAGCCCATTTTTCGGCTATGATCATCAACTCTCCAATGGTTTTGGGTGCGGCTCTGCCTAGTTCTTCTCTGAAAGCAGTTCTTCGGGCGCCTTTCGCAAAGGATTCAACCGCTACTTCTTCCGGGATGTTTCCCGCGGTGTTCCTGAGCGTGGTCCATCGCTGGATATACTCGCGGGTGGACTCTCCGCTTTTCTGCTTGCAGGCTCGCAGTTCTTCAATGGTGGCCAGCCTCTTGTAGGTCGACTGGAAGTTTTTGCAGAAATCGCGGTGTAGGTCGTCCCACGATGCGTAACAGGATCTTGGTCTCACTTCCAGCCAGCTACGGGCCGCACCGACGAGATGTAGATTAAGGTATTGCATAGCCGTGTTCTTGTTTCCACGTTGGCATTTTACTGCTGTGAGGTAATCGTTTAGCCATGAAGAGGGCTCGAGTGAGCCGTCGTACTTTGTTACTTCTGTGCTGAGCTTGAATGTTCTGGGTAGAGGTGCTTCGCGGATGCTGCGGGCAAAGCCGAGCGCACCGCAGGTTTCGTCATCCGAAGAGCCGGACGAAGAGCGCTCGAGATATCGCGATGCCCTTGCCTTGTCCACCTTATTTTGTTCCAAGTCCGATCGCGCATCATATCCTGGCCGGTCGCGGTCAGTGTCCTTCCTTGGCTCCTTGCTTCGTTTTCGCGAGCGGCTGCTGTGATGTCGCGAGCTTTTGTCTCTCGGGCTGCCTTTGCTGCTTCTTCGACTGTCGCCGCGGCGTCGGTCTTCTTTTCCTCGACCACGACGTGGCGACTTGTCCCTTCTTGGCGAAGAGCTCCTACGCTTACGGGACGCCTCTTTTTCTTTCTCCTTCTCCTTCTCCTATTGCTCCTTCTCCAGCTGCTCCGCGGCCTTCCTGCGGTCGTAGGAGGCGAGCCTTGCGGCTGCCAGTCCTAGCCCCTTGCGCACGTGTTTATACTGTTCAGCCCGAGGATCGCTTTCCGTCGGCTGGTTCATCTGCATGTAGGTTGCTGCGGCCAGGACCGCGGCGGCTGGAGTTTGCGGGTAGACGTTGCCGTCGTCATCAACCCTCATGAGGGAAGGTGCGACCGACCTGCTGGTCCCGCCTAAGGACTCGATGTCCCTGGATATTGATGCATATCCCTTCCTCGCGGGTCGGGTACCGACCGAGGGTGCTAGGGACAGCTCAGCTCGTCGTTGACTCGATTCATCTGCCGCTCTTCTTCGGCGGGCCAGTCCTATTCGAGCGTCCTTGATGGTTGCGGCTACTCTCACTAGATGATAGTGGTAGGCAACCATGTCTTCGTGTGGCGCTTCCGCTGCAGGTGGCTTGCTCGTTCGCATAGCCTCCTTGGCTCGGTCCCAAGCTTCCCGCGAGACGCCGATTATGTTGCGCTCTGTCACGCTATGTTCTGTTTCCTGAGGTTGCTCTGATCCTGCCATGCAGACTTGAGCCAGTCGTGGCTCGTGCGCCCTAGGCGTAGATCGGAAAGCTCTTTGGACTCGAGAAGGTTCCTCTGTCGAGAGGGTATGGTAATTGTTGGTGTTGAAGCGGACGTACTCGCCACTTTTCTCCAGATGAAAGCGTGAGTCGACGTCTCCTGATTCAGATTCTGACTCTTCCGGAAAGTGAAGGATTCCGTCCCTATTGGTCACGAATTTTAAGCTCACGAACGTCAAGGTGACGCTCCTCTCCAGATCGTCGAATACCGGGCGTGATTCCGGCGAGTGAGGGGTGACCATGACAGATCCGATCCGTATAGGATTGTTCGGAGCCGTAGTCGAGGGTTTCCAACGAGAATTGGTTGTCGATGAAGCCGAAGATGCCGGTGATCCAGCGCCCGCCGTTCCCACAGACGGCGCCAATTATCGAATCTCAGACTCTACAAATCCCTCGGGTGAACCCATAGGGTTTCGAATAGGAGAACCCATGAGCGCTGGTGGCGATCGTCGGCTAAATAGGGGGCAAGATTTACCCAGGTTCGGGGCCCTCGTAGAGGTAAAACCCTTACTTCTGCCTCTGTCGATCTGTATTAATCGAGTAGATCGGTTACAATGATGGTGGCTCAAGTCGAGAGTATGATCTCGAGCTCAAGGCTTTGGTGTTGCGGTGTTGCTTGGTCCTCTTCCGGTGGCTCTCCTGGCCTTATATAGATGGCCAGGTCTCAAACCCTACCCGGAGAGGACTCGAACTTTAACCCTAGGCCGGTAACAGGTTTCCTAACTTAACCCGCAAGGCAGTGCGGGTGGGCTTCACGTGGGCCTTCTGGAACACTCCAAGGGCTCCCCTTCTTGGGCCTGAGATGGGGTGTCCTTACCCGTAGGGTCCAGGATCCATGCCTTCGTCAATAATCATTTAGCACGATTCATCGCAATTTCGAGAAATGTTCGACAATTAAAATAGTTTGGCAATAAATAGGATGTTCAAACCGAACAGAGAGAACAAGGAGAACAAAAAAGGCACGGATCACCAAATCAAGCGACAACACCCCCGCCGCCGCCACCACCACCACCATTAGCAGATGTCGTAATGATTGTTTGCTTTCTACGCTCGAGGCTTTTCTATGTTGCAATGTTTTGCCACTCTAGGGTCACTTCATCCATTTCAATCGCAGTTCATCATCATGATCTTGTTCTCCTCGGCAAGCAACTTGGCGAGTGCCCTGGTTTCCCCGGCATTAGTTCTTGCCTCTTCGATGACAGTTTTGCACTCGTTGTCCTCGATGACAGCTTTGCGCAGCTCCTCTTTGACGTCGGCTTTGTGCAGCCCCTCTTGCCGGACCATTTCCCACTTCTCTTTCTTCTCTTAGAACCTTTTCTCAGAAATTTTCTTCTTTGCTTCTATAGTGTTGGACGTCAAAACCTCATTGGATTTCACTATGTTGTCTATCTGATCCCGCAAGCTTGCAGCCTCGGCTTGGGAATTGAGTCTATCTTTGGCTTCTTTGTGCCCTCGAGCCTCCCATACTTTCTTCCCCCTTCATTGTCCTCATCGTCGATCAAGTTCACTTCACCCCTTTTTGGTTCCATCTCCCTCACCTTGCATTTCTCACTCCGTTGGAGCTAAGTCCAACAATGATCGAGTAGAAATGGCTTGCCCTTCGAAGATGGCATGTCTTTGTACCTCTCTTTTGCAATTCATTCCTTCATAGACAAGGACCATGTCTGTGTAACGTTAATGATAAATAAAACTAGAATGTCGACTCGTGGGAACTCACATAATCACCCTCATTTGTTCCACTTGGAGGCGCATTGCGAACTTGATCCAAGCATCCACAGAACCGGCTCACTATCGGTTTGATCGTATCCCAACGACCTTGCAGTGACTGATACGTGTGTGGGGTTCGTGTCACCACTTTGATGTTCTGGTAAAATCGAGACATCATTTAGAATAACTGGTCCTCGACCCTTTGCCAATACTGCTTGCTGGTTTGATCCGTGCCGGTAGTGGCATCGAGAGAAACGACTTCGCAAGTTTTGATGAGGATCTCGTCTTCGAGTGCGTGTAATTCATCGTCCTTGGCCGTTTGCTCGCGGTGAACACCGACCCCTCGATCTCCTCAAGGTCGTCCTCATCCTCATCGCCGGCACCGTCAACCCCTTCCTCGGCCTCCTTGTAGCAGAAAGCACCAAGGGAATTTTCATCGATGTTGACGTTGACCTCGTTCAGCATGTCATGTACACAGCCGTAGGGGCCTCACACCCGGCCAAGCTATAGAAACGGTACAATAATCGGCCAAGCTACAGAATTGTACAAAAACCGAATTCGAGGAGGAGAGAATTTGTACCTCTGTGTCGGTGTTGTAGTTACGACGGAAGGATTCGGCGATTTTTGTTTCTTTGCCTGCGGCTTCGGTGGTTTCGCCTCCACTTCTATGGCGACCGCGGTTAGCAAACCGACTCCACCTTCAGCATTAGCAGCAATGGCGGCTTTAGCAGCTTGCTCGGTGCCCAGCCGCTTGATGAGTACCGATCGGGAGGATAAGTTCCCATTGGTAACAGTACATGCTGTAGAGCGTATTGAAGCTTTGTCAGATCATGCCAGCATACTTTTATCAACCGGAATGTCAAAACATCATGCACAGGCACAATTCAAGTTTGAACTTCGATGGTCGTTGCGTGATGGGTTCGATGAGCTGGTTAAGAAAGTATGGGCTAAACCAGTGGTTGGAGACACCCTGATTTGAAGATGCAACAATAAATGTGCAATGTGCGTAAATATCTACGTGGATGGGAAAGACACACCACTGGAATCCTTAAAAAATAAAAAGAGTGCATGTGTTCCATTATTGATGAATATGATCGACTCGCGGAGACTAGGCTACTAACTACGCAAGAGATTGAACTCAAAAGTGAATCAAATGCGCAGGCTGCAAGAGGAAGTGCTCAAATGGTAACAAAGATCCAAGGCGCAGTTCATTCTCGAGGGAGATTCTAATACGAGATATTTCCATAATGTTTCCAATGGGAAACATAGGAAAAAGAGTATTCATTCTCTTAATCAGGATGATTGAAGGACAGGATTAGATCAAGGAATACATCACAAAGTTCTATAAAGGTTTGTTCAGGGCTCTTGAAGTAAGTAATATTATGATGGATGAGTCACGAACAGACGATATTACCCAAGTTTCTGATGAGGAAAATCCTTTCTTAATGCTCCCTTCACGGAAGAGGAAATAAAAAAGGCGGTGTTCCAAATGGAGCGTAATAAGGCACCTAGTCCAGATGGATGTCCAGCAGAGTTTTACCAACATTTCTGGGAGTAATGATCTCATAGAAATATTTGGTTGCTTGCATTACGGACAGCTAGACCTGTACCGCCTTTTTTAGGGAAATCGTCTTGTTACCTAAGGTTTTGGAGGCAGAAAGAATACAACAGTATAGACCAATATGCCTCCTAAATGTGAGTTTTTAAATCTTTCCGAAAGTTGCTACTATCAGGTTACGGTGGCAGATCATGAAGTAAAACCTACACAAATTGTGTTTATGCAAGGTAGGAATATCCTCCACGGAGTCGTGGTGCTTGATACGTCTCAAATGTATCTATAATTTTCGATGCTCCATGCTTGTTATTTCTATTCAATATGTTTATGATTTCACATGTTTTCCTTCGTTTTCCGGACGTTTTCATGGACTAACCTATTAATAAGATGCCACAGAGCCAGTTCTTGTTTTCTACTGTTTTTTATTTAAGAAAATTGTTCTAGAAATATTCTCGGAGAAACAAAAGTCAAAAATCTTAGAATTCCCAACACATCAAGGAGTCCAAAGGAGACCCGGAGGGGGGGCAGGGGGTCAACAACACCATGTGGACGCGCCACCAGGTGGTTTGGCCCCCTGGCCTCCCACCACCATCTACCTTTCGCCTATTTATTCCCCCCGAGGCATAAACCCTAAATATATCGCCCCCTTCCATGAAAAGTTTTGTAGCTCCGCCGCCGCCGCCGACAAGTTTCGAGGGAGCTAAGTCTCTGTTCCGGCACCCTGCCAGGACGGGGAAGTGCCTCCGGATTCATCTCCATCGACTCCACCGCCATCTTCATCGTCGTTGTTGTATCCTATGTTGAGGAGGGAGTAGTTCTCCCCCGGGGCTGATGGCTCTACTGGTAGCTATGTGTTTCATATCTCTCTCATGGGGTGATCTTTATGTGATCATGAGCTTTGTAATCTAGTTAAATAAGTAGATATTATTCTTGATCTGTTATGCTACTCAACTGGTTTTGTTATGAGATCTCCGTAGAAACTTTGATTACGGTGTAAAGGTGACAGCTGGTTTAGCATGATATTTATATTTTGGGTTGGATGACCCTATGAAATTGTGGCGTTTGTTTAGTACTAATTTGGGGCGCTCATAGTGACAACGTGGGGTACCCTAGAGAGGGAATACAGACTTGAGGAGTGTTGTTACAACTCTACGCATGGATTGGTGTTTGTTATTCGACCGGATATTGGTTCGGAGTAGCGTAGTGAAGAGAGATATTTATGCATTCAATTATGTTATTATTGTTGAGAGTGTTCACTAGTGAAAGTATGATCCCTAGGCCTTGTTTCTAAGCATTGAAACACCATTTTCAACCAGTTCTGCTGCATGTTTTCTTGCTGCCATTTTTTTTCAGATTGCAATTACTACTTATAATCATCCGTATTACTTGTATTTCACTCTCTCTTCTCCGAACTAGTGCACCTATACAACTGATAATTGTATTAGGTGTGTTGGGGACACAAGAGACTTATTGTATCGTAATTGCACGATTGCTTGAGAGGGATTCCTTTGACCTCTGTCTCCCTGAGTTTGATGAACCTTGGGTAATCTACTTAAGGGAAACTTGTTGTTGTTGTACAAACCTCTGCACTTGGAGGCCCAACACTGTCTACAAGAATAGAAGCGTGCGTAGACATCAAGCTCTTTTCTGGCGCCATTTCCAAGGAGGTAAGGTAAAAGGTACTCACATCCTCAGGTGTGAGTGCTCGAAGTTATTTCCTTTAGATTCTGCAAATTATGTCTTTTTGTTTCTTGTGTTCACTAGTTAGGCTTATTTTTACTTGTTCCTTGTTTTTATCTTTACTAGTTACGATTAATGGAAAACAAGAAAAATATGAGAGAGTTTTATAATGTTTATCTTGAGATAGGACATGAAGTGTTTGAAGAGAAAATAAAAAAAATCCATGGAACTTATTTGCATGCTAGTAGCAATGTTATTAGTATGAATTCTTTGAACACCATTATTTCTAATCCTATGGAAAATTCTAAGCTTGGGTAAGCTGGTTTTGATCAATATGATATTTTTATCCCCCAAGTTTTGAGGAGGAAATTTTCTTTGATGATACTTTGCCTCCAATATATGATGATTATAATGATTGTGGTATTCTAGTTCCACCTACTATTGATGATAAATTTTATTATGATCATGCTATGCCTCCTATATTTGATGACTATGGTGATGACAATAATGATGATGATAGCTATTTTGTAGAATTTGCTCCCACTGCTACTAAGGAGAATGACTATGCTTATGTGGAGAGTAATAATTCTTTATGTATGTTGATCATGATAAGAATGTTTTATGTGATAGTTACATTATTCATTTTATGAATGATGCTACTGAAAGTTATTATGAGAGAGGGAAACATAGTCTTATACATCTCAACAATATCAAGTCTCCCCACTTTATGTTGAAATTTTTGAAGTTGCACTTATTTTGTCTTCCTATGCTAGCCACTTTGTGCTTTATTGACTTGTTTTTTCTACAAGATTCTTTTTTATAGGAAGTGGGTTAGACTTAAATTTGTTTCTTGATGCTCTCTTTTGCTTCAAATAATATTTCTTATGTGAGCATTTTCTCCAATTTTCATGCCTAGCTAAAAGGCGTTAAAGGAAAGCAATTTTCTTGGGAGATAACCCATGGTTTTATTTTTTGCTTTATTTTTCTCTGTTTTATTTGAGTCAAGGGGTTGCATACTTCTGTAGAAACTCCTTTGTATCTTTATTTTCATGTATTAGTTGTGCCAAGTAAATTTTCTAGCGAAAAGTGGAGTTAGTTTTGGATTTCTGCGCACAAAACAGATTTCTTCTGTCCACCAAAAAAATCGTATAATTCAAAGAAAGATGAAAATGACCTGAAACATTTCGTGCTTATTCCTCAGCTAATTCCGAAATTTTCTTGTTCTTTATGTTTTTCGATTTGAGCAACTTAAGTGCTTTGAAAAAATTCGGCATCACAGACTGTTCTGGTTTTGGCAGATTCTGTCGTTTTTCTTGTATTTGCTCGTTTACTATGTCAAGTGGATTTCTTTGCTTCAGGAAACATCATTGGTTGTAGATAATGTTTAAAAATATAAATAGCACTTTTCCCATGCATAACCCATGAATTGTTGATTGTGCACTAACCCTCTAATGCGAACTACTTTGAGTGTGGTGTGACGGAAGTTTTCAAGGGTCAAGAGAAGAGAGTGATATAATGTGATCAAGAAGAGTGTAAAGACGAAGCTTGGGATGACCCCGTGGTTCATCCCATAAAATTCTAAGAAGACTCAAGCGTCTTTGCTTGGGGATGCCCAAGGCATCCCCTTCTTCGTCAAGAAATTATCAGGTCACTTCTAGTGAAACTATATTTTTATTCGGTCACATCATATGAAATTTACTTGGACGTATTTTATTTTTAGTTTTGTTTTATCTTGTTTTCCTTGCTGCAATAAATAGGGTTTCATCCCAACATATTTGTTTGGGAGAGAGACACGCTCCGTTTTTATTGCTTAGAACACTCTAGTTTTCACTCTTATTGTTCTATAAGTGTTCACTTTTTGCTAGTACTGCGTTTAGCCCTTGTTTTACAATCGTATTTTGTTCAGAGCTTGTTAGTTTGGTTCAGTTATATATGTTTAGCTCTCTGGTATTTGATGAATATTATATTTGAGAGTTGTTTCAAACAAGTTAATTGGTGTTGGAGAAGAGTAAATTATTTCATGTTTATAAAGGTGCAAATAGAAGCTTGTTAGACTGTGGCTAGACTTTATCATGTCATGTTGGATGTTATTCTAATTATATGCCTAGTAATTAATTATGTAGCGTGACTTGTACTAAACATCTGAGAGTGCTTAATATGTCGTTGAAACAATCATGCGTTGTTTTATCATACCAAAGCATAATTTTGTGGTATTTTCCTTTGAATGCTCTATTTAGTTGACTTGGTGCATGCTCACACCATGTTATGACTATAAACCAGTCACCTATAGACTCCATGATCATTTATTTTTTGACTTGTAATACCATTTATTCTTTTATTAATAATGTTTTTGTCGCAATGCATGATTATGGCCATTATGCTCTCTTTATTTGTCGCTCCCAGTCTTTGCTAGCCTCCACATGTACTGAGTATGATCTCTACTCGTGTATCCAACTCCCAAAAACTAAAGTATGCCAAATTTGTCCACCATACCTACCTACATGTGGTATTTAACCGCCACTCCAAAGTAAATTGTTCATGTGTTACCTTTAAAACTTTCAAAACTATTCCTGTTTTAGCTCATGAGGACGTGAATAGATAATATTTATCTCACTTATTGATTGGACTTCACACACCTGGACTAGTGGCTTCATCCGCTTATCCAATTGCTAAACCCTAAACCAACCCCAAACTTTACAACATATTATCTTCACTATTTTTGCCCCCTAATTTATCAGTCAAAGAATAATTGTGTAAACAAAATAGAAAGAGGGATGGCCTTCTACCTAGTTGCGTCCTTCTATGGGAGCCTCTCTTGTGAAGTCTAGTTGTTTTGTGACGTACTGTATTTTCTGTTTACCATTCGTTGACATAAGCATACAACTCTCTAAAAAATGTTTTCAATACCTATGTTTTAATATGATAAAAAAAACTCTAGCACATGAGTAATTCATGCTTCCCTCTGCGAAGGACCTTCTTTTACTTTGATGTTGAGTCTTCATCTTCTAACTTTATGCACAGTTAAGAGAGCGTACTGTCGATTCTGAGTTTAATGTACATCTGTCCCAAAGATTATTATTAATTGATTCATGCCATGTTATTACTTGTTCTCAAACTATTTGTTTGTAGTCAACACTTGAACTTTGAAGGTGTCCTGCATTTATGCTTTGCTCCACTCTGAAGGACAAGCTGAATACTACTTTGATATGCTTTCTTATTGCTCGAAACAAACATATAACTTTCAGATGCATTATTATTCATGATCTTTTGTTTGTGTTACTTTTCATATTGCAACATGATTGTGAAGTTTCATTGTTAGAACTATGTTTATCATGCATGTGTTTAGAGTACTATGATCTCAGCTCTACAAATAATTTTACAAATATGATTGTCAATATTACGTTGGTAGCATGTCACCTAAAAATTTATTTTGTTATCACTTACCTACTCGAGGACGGGCAAGAGTTAAGCTTAGTGATGCTTGATACGTCTCAAACATATCTATAATTTTTGATGCTTCATGCTTGTTTTCTATCTAATATCTTTATGATTTCACATGTTTTCCTTCGTTTTTCGGACGTTTTCATGGACTAACCTATTGACAAGATGCCACAAAGCCAGTTCCTGTTTTCTGTTGTTTTCTATTTCAGAAAAACTGTTCTAGAAATATTCTCAGAATTGGATGAACAAAAGCCAAATGTTTTAGAATTCCTGACACGTCAAGGAGTCCAAAGGAGACTCAGAAAGGGGTAGGGGATCATCCACACCATGTGGCCGCGCAGGCTCCCCCTTGGCCTCCCACCGCCATCGCCCTTTCGCCTATATATTCCCCCCGAGGAATAAACCCTAAATATATCGGCCCCCTTGCACGAAAAGCTCCGTAGCTCCGCTGCTGACAAGTTTCGGGGGACATAACTCTCTTCTCCAGCACCCTACCGGGACGGGGAAGTACCCCGGATCCATCTCCATCGACTCCACCGCAATCTTCATCGTCGTTGTTGTCTTCTATGATGAGGAGGGAGTAGTTCTCCCCCGGCGCCGAGGGCTCTACCGGTAGCTATGTGTTCATCTCTCTCTCCCATGGTGTGATCTTTATGTAATCATTAGCTTTGTAATCTAGTGGAATAAGTAGATGTTACTCTTGATCTGTTATGCTACTCAAGTGGTTTTGCTATGAGATCTCCGTAGACACTTTGATCACGGTGTAAAGGTGACAGTGTGTGCACCGTGTGGTTTAATATGATATTTCTATTTTGTGTTGGATGACCCTATGAAATTGTGGCGTTTGTTTAGTACTAATTTGGGGCGCTCATAGTGACAATGTGGTGTGCCCTAGAGAGGGAATACAGACTCGAGGAGTGCTTTTACAGCCCTATGCATGGATTGGTGTTTGTTATTCGACCGGAGATTGGTTCGAAGTAGCGTAGTCAAGAGATATATTTATGCATTCAATTATGTTATTATTGTTCACTAGTGAAAGTATGATCCCTAGGCCTTGTTTCTAAGCATTGAAACACCGTTTTCAACCAGTTCTGCTACATGTTTGCTTGCTTCCATTTTTATTTCAGATTGCAATTACTAGTTATACTCATTTGTATTACTTGTATTTCACTCTCTCTTCACCGAACTAGTGCACCTATACAACTAACAATTGTATTAGATGTGTTGGGGACACAAGAGACTTCTTGTATCGTAATTGCAGGGTTGCTTGAGAGGGATACATTTGACCTCTTCCTTCCTGAGTTCGATAAACCTTGGGTAATCTACTTAAGAAAAACTTGCTGCTGTTCTACAAACCTTTGCGGTTGGAGACCCAACACTGTCTATAAGAATAGAAGCGTTGTAGACATCAGTGCTACACGAAACCGTACATGAGATGCACACGAAGAAACTGAATGCTGTAATTTTCAAAATAGACTTTGAGAAGGCCTATGATAAAGTGAACTAGGAGTTTCTCCAGCAGACTCTGAGAATGAAAGGATTATCATAGGAGTGGTGTGCTTTGGTTCACAGTTTTGTGTCTGGAGGTAATGTGGTTGTTAAAGTTAATAATGATGTAGGACGATACTTCCAACCCGAAAAGGGCTTAAGACAAGGTGATCTGCTTTCGCCAATACTATTTAATATAGTGGTGGATATGCTAGCGATCATGATTGAAAGAGCCAAAGAAAATGGCCAAATTGAGGGAGTAATTCCACATCTTCTTGATGGAGGATTGTCTATCATTCACTATGCATACGATACGATTCTCTTTATGGAACGCGGTTTGGATAAATCTGCGAATTTGAAATTGATTCTTTCGGCGTTCGAACAGTTGCTCGGATTGAAAATAAACTTCCATAAAAGTGATTTTTTTTTGCTTCGGTGTGGCCCAGGATGCAGTAGCTCAGTATGCCGAGTTGTTCGGATGTCAGCAAGAGCAATTTCCTAGAGCCCTTCTGTGATACCCTCAAATGAACTGCAGCCATTTATTTTCATTGATCCAGTGGCTGAAAACATTTCATACTAGTGCTTAAATGATGACTAGTAGAAATCGTACTAGTGCAAAATCAGAGCCTCCCGCAGATTGTCCCTGGCCCAATACGGTAGAAGGTGCTGGCCGAATGCAAAATTTCTTAATCCTTAGTCCAAGTCCAATACGGCAATCGAAAACGGTTCATCAGAGCCTATAGCTCGTTCACGCCTCCCATGCTCCCACCACAAAGCTGAGTCACTCGTTGCCCTCCCCTTCGGTGCCGGTATCCAGAAGCGCGAGGCCGTCGGTTTGCCGGGTACTCCCTCCGTTCAACAATAGATGACTTCCTTTTGTGTGAAAGTGGATATATTTAGACATGTTTTTTTACATCCATTTCTAGACAAATGTAAGTCATCTATTGTTGAACAGAGGGAGTATAAGCGACAGGGAACGTGCTGAGGCCGCCGGCGACGCAAGTGGCCGAGCTCTGCATGCAGTTCCAGGAGCAGGGCCAGGCACTCACCGCGGCGTGCCGTCCGTGCCGGTGACTGTGGCGTGAACTCCGGGGACCCCTACAAGGAGAAGGGCAAGGTCCCCGGCCGTTTGGTCCAGGCACAATTGCGGCCATCGAGCTTTAGAACCACTGGTTCATGGGGCAGCAGCTGCTCACGAGGATCGGCTTAATTTGGATTGTTGGTGGCGTGTTCCGATTTGGACGAGTCTTACTTGCCGCCGGCAGCAGTGGAGCGCACCGTATGGCGCTCACTAAGTTACCCAGTTATTGTGAACATATGATGTGCTTTATAGGGGTCGACAGCACCAGCCCCAGCAATAGTGTCGATAGTGAGCAGTTTGAAGATTCAGTATCGGTAGTGTTGGGTGTGATCAGTTTTGTCAGTTTTAATTTGTATTCAGTTTCTGCCATTGTATATTCTGTCCACTTACGTACTCCCTCCGTCCAGGTTTACGAGTCCTCTAAGCAAATTCACCGCGACCAAGGCGTGATTTGAGTGGCTGCGTGGTGTACCAATCAGTTGACAGTTTCCAAGTTTGGTCGTAATTACCGCAGTTAATTTTGGCATGCAAAACGTCACCGCATGCAAGGGACCCAGACAGATTCACACCACATGCACATATTCTCGTTTCACACCAGCTACAAACATGGAAAGGAGCGAGGATGGGAGGTTCTGCATGCGATGTCACCATAATTAACTGAAAGCTTTTTTAGGGAATTAAATTTTACAGGCCTTGTAGGCAGTTTATTGCTGGACAAATAGAATTTGCTTAGAGGACTCGTAAACCTGGACGGAGTGAGTATTAAACATACAATTTTCTTTTCTTAATAGGCATATGAAACATTCATTTGGTTATTTCTTTTGTATAGAACATTCAGTGAATACTTATTCTAGTTAAGCTCAATATATAGTAGAATTTATTTTCCGATAACATCATATTACAAGCTAAAAAATCTATGCTCTGCTCGATGTATGAAAATGGAAATCCAATATAGGAAGTAAAATCTTGTGTAATTAAGGTCTGCTCTTCCCTTGCCTACATTGAAACATCAAAGACTTGGACAAAAAAAGTTAAATAAAGAAGTGGCCATGTATGCGGTCTCATACTACTACACTGAGATGGTGAAACTTGACACCACCATCACGGGTGGTTTCATAGTTCAGAGAGCTAGTTGTGCTCTGATGGGTCGGCCGTCCTGTATGTCTTGACCGTCATGAGGACCTTCTCTAGGTTGAAGGGCACATCATCCTGATCATGGGATCTGCTTGCTTATGGACTGGACCTTGCGGTACCCTCGGGCCTGAGTATACTATCCATCTTCACGAGAGTCTCGGTTATATCACACCTGCAAAATTAGGCAAATGAGCATTTTTTTCGTGTCTTGCTATTACTGTTTTTGTTACAATGTTCATGGTTGCTGACCTGGGAACTAATACACTAAAGCAGGACCAAGTGCCACCAGAATTGATCATTGGTTGAATGTATCACAATGTGCTTTCAGAAATGAATGCAAGTCAAAAATTGAAACCATGTCTTATGTTACAAACGGTATTAGCACTCTAGCTGAGCAAACTTATCATATAAAAGAGTTACCAATTGCTCAACTACATGAGGGCTACAAATTCAGAAGGCACCAATTCAGTTTGATAAGACAAAACAACTCCCGACAAGAAGGCACCAATTGAAGGCACCAATTCCAAACAATCGAGTGATTGTTCAGTTACAGGGTAGCATAATTTAAAATTACCCTGAAAATAGAACCACCAGTTCCAAACAAGAAGCAATGTTGCAGCCTGGTGGAGGTGAACACGCGTGCAAATGTAAATCTTTACGTCGAGTGTTTGGTAGATTCAGTCAGCGGGATTGTTTAGTCTATGTGAGAACTACAAATAACTTCTGATATTAACTCTGGAAGTTGATTAAGCCGCTCACAAGTGTGTCCCTATTGCTGCTTTTGTTGCCACACAACTCCTAAATATGCATCAGAACAATTTTAAGATCGGTTACGGAACCGTTTATGTTACCTGTTCTTTGACGGCCGTCAGCGTCCAACTCCGGTTTGCAGCGTGGGTCGGCGTGCACGGTGGATTCAGCGGAGGAGGCGTGCGGCGTAGTCCACCTCCGGCGTTCCTTCTGCTGTCGCCTTCCTCGACGTGCAGGGTGGATTGGAGAGCAGACTCATCAAGGGACGGTGTATGTGGGCGATGAGCGCGTGCGAGGTGGAGGCAGCAGCGTTCCTAGCCCAGCGTCAACAAAGGCGATGTGCTTGGTGGAGTTGGCGGCAGCGTGCTTGAGCGAGGTGGAGGCGGCGGCGGCGATGCTCTCCTACTAGGGAATGGCTACTCTGCGCCTGTGGTTCGACATTTTTTTTTCTAGATAATTAGGACTTCCTAGGCCTGCTAGGCCTATTTTCCACCGTTGAATCTGAACCGTTGCTTGATTTCATACTAGTCCCCTTTCTATGAGTAGTAAAAGGTACCATAGAAGTTGCCATTTCCTATTAACCTTTTGGGTATACCAATATACTATAGGAGATTGACCAACGCAGAATGAAACCACGTCGAGGAACGTTTGCAGAAAAGGCTAGCTAGTTGGAAAGGAAAATTGTTGTCCCTTGATGGAAAATTGGTACTCATAAATTCAGTCCTCTCTAATATGGTTCTGTATATGATATCTTTTTTCCAATTACCTAAAAGAGTCTAAAAAAGATTGGATTATTTCCAATCAAGATTCTCCTGGCAAGGGAATAACGAGAAAAAGAAATATCGGTTCGCCAGGTGGGACGTTGTATGTCGACCAAAAGACCAGAGAGGATTGGGCATTCATGACCTATAGTTTAAGAATGCCGTCCTTCTAGGTAAATGGCTCTTCAAACTACTTACCAAGGATGGCGTTTGGCAAACGCTACTTAAACGAAAATACATTGGCTCCAAAGCAGTTTCACAGCTTATGTGGAAACCAGGTGATTCACACTTTTGGGCCGGCCTAATGGCGATTAAGAATAAATTCTTTCGCTATGGATATTTAAAATTAAGGATGAATCCCAGATACAGTTATGGGATGATATATGGTTGGGTAATACCACACTCCAAGAACTATATCCGACCTTATACATCATTGTGCGGAACAAGGGTGACACACTGGCTACGGCCATGCAAACATCACCTTTAATGTGACGTTCAGACGAGATGTCATTAGTCCACGACTATTGTCCTGGAATGCGCTAGTGGATAGATTGGGTTCGGTCAATATGACACCAGGTACCGATGAGTTTCGTTAGAAACTAACCCAGAACTGTCTGTTCTCGGTAGATTCCATGTATAGGATTTTAGTCCAATCAGATTTACCAGACGATAATAATAAAAAAATATGGCAGTTGAAGGTACCATTAAAGATCAAGATCTTCGCTTGGTCATATTAACAAATGATAATCTTGTCAAGTGTAATTGAAAGAAATGTTTCTTGTTCTCATGATGAGACAATTAACCATTTATTCTTTAATTGTACATTTGCACGTTCTATTTGGTCAGCTATACAAATGACTTCGAACCTTTATCAACCCACATCCATTGCGAATATTTTTGGCAACTGGTTAAATGGGGTTGATAGTCAGTATAAACATATTGTTAGGGTAGCAGCGCTTGCCGTTGTATGGTCGCTGGCTATGTAGAAATGACAATATTTTCAATGATAAAAACTTCTCTCGTATGCAAGTTCTATTCAGATGCACGACTGGAGCGGATGGCGAGGGATATTTTTATCCTACATGGATGACCGCTTGATCTTTGGATAGTAACTCCATAGATGTCGACTCCTACATCCTCTGATTTGTATAGGCTAGTCGTATTTTTATTTGCTTTTCTGGATTTCGGCCGTGTGCATCATATAATTTAGAGACCGGGTGTAATGATTAAATCTTTTGAGTAATAAATACCTTTATAAAAAAAAGACTCATCCAGAAATTTTTCGCAATGGCCACTACTGTGGTAAAGCTAAGCGCACATGGAGTGGGCGCCCGAGTTCATGATACACGGAGACCGGTGATGGAGCGAGGTAGCATTATTGAATCGGGACAAGATGCAAGTGAGTTACGTTACCAATGTACAGAAAGGTGCAGCTATTAAACCTTAAAAGGGCACCTTCAAATTTACCATAGTTCCTAGGACCGGGCCCACAGTGTTGCCAAGTGTGCGACCCGCATAGGGCCCAAAGATTTTTGGGGCCCCAAATTTTTTTATAGCCTGAATACAGTTTGCAGGTTTATTCTTGGGCCTGAGTGGGCTGGCTCGTGCATGCTAAGCAGCATCCAGGCCACGATCGGAAATGTGCCTCGCACAATCGAAACATAAAATTATTTCAAAAAAAAAAAATCGAAACATAAAACGGTCCATCAGCATGTAAGGTTCTGCCAGAAAAATCATGTAAGGCATGTGGTTGTGCGCCAGCTCATGCGATTATATTTTTGCACACCAAGAAATCCAGGAAACGTGGCCACAAAATATAATGCTTATGCGCTAAAGAATATTCCCGGTGAAAACATAAATTCGGAAGGCTATGTATCCATGTAGAAGTCTTTTTACAGCCAAGAATAATTGAAGGCATAATTGATCCGGTAGTTCATGGTTCCTTTACAATTATTTCTAAATTTTATATAGCCGTCTCATTTTTTTAGCCATCCAGTGTGAACATTTTCATAGGCTTTCCTTACAAAATACCACCTTTTTTTTGGTTAGTTTCTCTTGTATTTGAACTTCTTAATTTTGATAACTGAACCAACCACGGTAAAAGAACTACATTTGAATATGACAAAACATCATTTCGAAGCGCAAGTTCTTAATTACTTATTTGATGAGTGTATTTTGTATCTTTTATTTGTTGTTGTGAAAGCAACCGAAACAATCTCAAACTTGATATCCAGCTTGAGGAGTAAAAATGGACATTTTTAACTTCACGATAGATTTACTAAACTATAATAGTAATAGTTTTACATATTTACACGCTATGCCATGTCTCATATGTTTGGTCATAGTCCTCAATATATAATCCCTTTCACTAGTCCCTCGTCTATTGAATAAATGACCGAGGGTCTATCTTAGCCATTGTCTATTACTATTCACCCTCATGTATTATACGTATGACCGAGGGTTATCAATAGACCGTCCGTAATTTAAATATAGAGTCAAGATTTGTTTTTCAATTATCTAGTATGTTGACCTATACCTGACAATGGCAAATGTATTGTCGGATATTGCTACGAACCTACAAACCGTAGGCTATTATACCTTAATACATAGGGCCCCGTCGGATATTTCTACTAGAATTGTTTATTATTTGAATATTTCGTATGACATAGGGCCCCGTTTTAGATTTTGGCATAGGGCCTCGGATTTCACCGGCCTGGCCCTGATAGTTCCTATCGGAACTTTTAAAGCTTAGCTCTACTGGAAACATTAGACTAAAGACAATCGTAACAATCCTGAGCATACAACATCATGGGTATGCATTGACACATAAAAGTTAGTACGAATCAAATATTTTGATTATAATGGTAATATTGTGGAAAATAACAAATATTTTATTTTTCATTACTTTATTGAAAACTTAGACTCTATAGAGCGTAGTGCATATATCAAAATAATCATCCTTTTTTCTCATTTCCAAAAAGTAGCATCTGAAAAAAATTCTTTTTTTCCTGATATGTTGACGGAATTATTTGAATTCAAGTCCTCAGTTTCATATCCAGATCTCTCAGCCCAAGGTCTGATACCAATAAAGATAAAAACAAGAGAAAATCAACCCTCTTTGTTAATATGCGACATGCCTAACGCTATCTACACGACAGACGGACGTGGGGAGCATAGGAAGCTAATGTGTTGTGGTCGCCGTTCATATGTGTGGGGGTTGGGGAGGGGAGAAGGCGTCGCGATCCTGAGAGATACAATGGAACGTGAATGATGCCAAGGAACGGAAAGTTCAAGTGGGCTTTGGGCTTCGTGGAGGAAGAAAGGCCGAATCGACCAGAGGCCTATGATTTTATGATTTTATCTCCGGAGTAGCTGCCATGGGGACGTTTGGCTCGTGAGAAATCTCACGACTTAAAACGAAATGAGAACGAGATATGACGGCCAAAAGTGACTAGTTCGTGAGAGATGCGTGAGAGGTCTTCTTTTTGGCTCAGTTTTAATATCCCTAACTACCCCCTCCGTCCACTTTTATAAGTCATTTCAATTTTGTTTACATACATTTTAAAATGAGTGAATGTAGACTTATTTTGTATATAGATTCACTCATTTGAATATGTATGTGGTCAAAGCTAAAATGGTATGTAGTGAGCCTTATAAAATTGGACGGATGGAGCAATATATTTCTTACCCAAGCTCACAAATCCATATATGGATGCGTAAACCAAGAAAATCAGTCAACTTATCTAGGCCGGGTGATTAGGATCGGCCATATGGATCGCTGGTTACATTCTCTTCTTCCGCGCATCTGTGGTACGTAGACAGTAGAGGCATCACGCATGCCTTTTTTTTTTACGTTTTGTGTCGTGAGATGGGATCAATCACCGGTTCGTTTCTCTTTTTTCTTTAGGCTTTCCGATCGCTCGCTGCTGATTTTTTGTTTTTCACGCACCGTTTCGCTGGTTTTTTAGACGTAAGAACAACCGTCAACGATGGATATGGAAAGCCAGATAGGAGGACGATTTCGTTCCGATTTTAACAGGGAAGTACATGCGCGCGCTATGGAAAGCTCGAGTTTTCCTTGGCCACGCCCACGCTGGTCGACTTGGTCTTGATTCATCCATCATTGCCTGGCAATATATATAAACGTACGATAGGATCAGGATCGGAGTTCAGTCCCATACGATGCAGTCCTGCAGGCTCTTTGCGATCCCCGGCTTCTCTAGACACCGTGAATTTGATTTGCAAGCATTAAATGATATCAGTTACCTATCACTTCATGTGTCATTTTGTAGTGGTGCGTTATGGAGGCCCAAGATTTAGTTTAAGACATAGTAATTGTAAAATTGTGTGCATCTTTTTGTTGTAAGATGTACTCCCTCCGCTCCTTTTTACTCTACATCCTGAAAAAAATACTGACAAAATAAAAAAAACATTTATTAGTGCTAGTTTCACACATATATGCATGCATTGTAATAATTGTACAAAGGATACAAAACATTAGTACCGATTACCCATGATTAATTAATGATAGGCATGCAATTTGCACCCAATGAGGAACCAGCATGCGTAGCTTTTCTCTCTCTCTTATTAATTCGGCGATGAGTACTCCCTCCGTCCCGGTGTATATGGCACAATACCAAAAACATGCAGTCCATGTTTTGGGCATATTTTGCATTAATTTTCTTGGCCCTCTCCACCAATGCATGTAATATTTAAACCCCAATGAATGAATATTTAGGGTCTAGAAAATTGCTATATGTGCCCTATACACCACGACATAGAGGGGGTACTATGCTTTCTCTCTCTTTAATTAGCTAGGTGGGTCCTAGCCAAAACATAGACTATTTTGGAAGTTAATATGGACCCAGAATATAGAGTAAAAAGGAATGGAGGGAGTTTCATGTGGCTAAGACTTGGATCACGAACTAGACGGAAGTCGCATCAACCAACACAGATGCACTAAGGGGGAGGGGAGTTTTGAGGGCGGGGGGAGAAACCGAGGAAGAAGAGAAAGAAAACGTTAGCGTCCGGCTCACTAACAACCGCCTCTTGTTTAAACGGCGATGGCTACCTTGTGGATCTTATCTTCCTAGAATGTCATGGCACAGTGGAGCATGCAAGCCATGCGGTGGAGCTACGTAGCGATCAGCTCGATCATGTTTTCTTCTCACACATATCCATGCACGCACATGGTGATCGATATGGAAAATATTCATTGCCTTTACATGCATCATAAAATATAACTCGGTTAAATAACAATGAAAAACACATACTACCTAACTATAAATTGATGAAGCCTAGATCTGGCGTTGCTATCTTGGGAAACAAGCATAAGTTCAAGTTGCTTGCAAACTTCACCTATCTCAAAGGAGAATGAAGCAAAGAAGCATATCCATGGTGGGCATTAGTTTCACCTACCTCAAGCATGGTATCACCCAGGCACGCCAGATGGATGTGGGTGTCGATCCTTGGGGCGCCCTAAGAGAACCATGTGTCGTCGCCCCTGTTCCACACTCCTCGTTGTCCCCGTTCCGCCACTGGAGGATGCGGGGCAGAGCGCGATGGCTGCAGTAGCGTTGTTCATCTAGGAGGTGGCATGGTGCGCTTTCCCACGGCAGCAGGGCGAACCCGGTGGCCCAGAAAAGATGCCTCCTCTACCTCGGTGGGGGCGGCTGCTCGGCGTGGCTACAGGTCTAAATGCGGAGGCAGAGTTGCGCTGGCCTAGTCTAGAGTTGCCATTGGCCATGTAGGCCACGACTATGGATGGGAGCATGTGCATCGCGTCGTCTCTGGGGCGTCATGGGTGGAGGTTGTTCCAGGCTCCCCGGACAATGTGGTGGTATAGGTGGGACAATTGCGTGTAGTTGTTCTCCTCCTCCATGGTCAAGTAGTGGAGAAGTTTGACGCTCTAGAAGGTGCGACCAGCAAGACGGCGGACCTGTTCAGGCTGAGTACTGATCTTTGCCCTCCCTGACCGCGGTCCGGTATCCGCGGTAGATGGATGGTGGGGTGGTGGCCATAAGATCTAAGGCCATGAGTGGCTATGGAGTCGCTACTAGCCACTGGCCAGTTCTACCTCCTACGTTTCCAGGTGTAGTTCTCACGATGGGGCCCTTACTGTTGATGGGTGTCTCACGTGCAACAGGGCTGGGAAAGGAGATATAGTTCCACCTCATGGTTGCCTGGGCGCTGACCCTGGATGGTGAAGGGTGGTGGGTGATCGTGGTATTTTCATGGCTTTGATGGTGGCGGCTCCCTTGTCTTCATCTGGAGGCCTTGTCCACCCCTCGGGTTGGATCGACGACCATGGTACCTCGTGTGACATAGTGAGGCTCCGAGAAAAGGCTCCACGCTACGACATCCACGACACGACTCCTTTGGGTGTCATATCCCTCTTGAGGTGTTGTTGTGGGTCCCCTCTATGTGTAAGGGCTCTGGGTTAAACCATTAATCTCGGTTTGGAGGTGGCACATTGTGGAACGTCGTCACCCTATTGGAGGCATCGTCATGGAGCTCAAGTACCTGCTAGTGATAGCATGTCGTCGACTTTGAGCATGACTTGATCCAGCATGAAGTTTCTTTAGCTCGGGCATGGGATGGCCTGGTCCCCTATCTTGAAGAGGTTTTAGCGGCAGAAGTAGTTGGGTCCCAATCGCCACGTAGGTGCAGCCCTAGAAAATTGGTCCCCATCCTAACTCTTTGAGAGCTTTTGATTAACGCTTGCGGAATCGCCTCCATCAGATCTACGTGGAGAAGTTACATATATGAAACTCATAGTATGAAACAAGGATGCTAATATCAGACGACGACACGAAATGCCACTTGAAGTAATAGGTAATAACCATCTTTGACTAAGAACCCTAGTAACGCATGACAACGAACTTGCACATGAAATATGAGTAATAAGCATAAAATAATAATGCATCACAACTGAATGCCACATTAAATCATTGGTAACAACTATCTTCTAGCATAACAAAATAACACTTGGCAACGAGATGGCACATGAAATAACAGGTAATGACTATGTCAAATGCTCGAAGAGGACTCTATCATCTTCGAGCACATTCATATGAAATTTTCTCTCCTTTTGTTTTATCTAACGTACATGGGTGTTCGAGGGCCCAAATGGTCTTTTTTGGTGTCGAAATGTTGTGATGCCTAGATATTCAAGCCCGCCGCCATGTCGATGGTACGACACACGAAAACGGGAGGAAAATGCCAAACAAAGACAATGTGATATAGCCCCGTTAATAGGGGAACACGCCAAAACGAAGTCTTCGTAATTGTTTTATTGCGTTCATCGGTTGTGAGAATCCTCTCGCGGGCAGCAAACAATGTGCTATAGCCCTCAAAAAGGGTGAGAAAACCCCATAACAAAAATTAGTGGCAAAAGTCCAAGCCAATGATTTCCTATGACGCCTCTCTATAACCATGTACGGAGGTTCCTAAATCCGGAGTGTGATAGTGAGATGTTCGGAGGTATTCACGTCGCCAAAGTGACGATATGTCAAATGAAATGGTTAGTAATGGATATTGTTAATGCATTATATAATAAGGCGGAACAACGAGACGACACATGAAATCATATGTAATAGCCATGCGATGGGGAAACAACACATGAAATGATATGTAGTAGATATCTCGTCGCATAAAATAAGGTTTCCGATAAAAAAATAGGAGGATACATCACATGAAATGACGTTCTTATGATATCATTTCAAGCACGCACTAAATCTCACGCACACACTAATAGCCAGCATTTAAAAAAGAAGATGGCATAAATTCTGCTAGCTCATAGATCCCACCATATTCCGCCGATGTCATTTGCGGGATGAACCTTCTGCCGCTCCCCTTGGTTGAACAGCCACTCCGCCCTTCCGTCCGGCGAGAGGAACATGTGTCGCCTTTTCTCCTTTTTGCCAGGTTACTTTTAACAATGAATTTCAGTGGGGGTTAGTTTTGACTATACCGTTAGGCAGTGGGTTATATTTGTAAAAAAATAGAGGCGGCAATGCCTTCCGCCACCCACCCAGACGACATGACGAGCGAAGCGGACAAAAAAATGGAGCAGTGGGCCATAACGCCATGAGGTTGACATGCTGCCCTGCTGCCACTCCCCAAGGCGGCACGTTGTAAGATGGTAGTTTGACACTAATCTCTCCTCTCTCCTATCTAAAAGAAGGAATTGGTTCCTTCAACCGTCACGAATTCGTCCTGCCGATCCTTCGTCACACCTCGGTCGCGTGCCTCCTCCCGCAGGATTTTTTGGGCCAGTTGCACTCGGCCCACTTCGTCTTCTCTATATAGCGTTCCACTAAAAAAACGTCAACGCCAGCGCCGCAGCTAGGTCACGCATGCACTCCTCATTGGCCGCCGCTGCCGCGCTATGCCGCCGCCCATGCCCGATTGCCCCGCTCCCAAGCTCCCCCTCCCTCCGTCTTCTCGCCATCACCAACGGCGCCTAGAGCAGCGTCCGGAGATCCCCACTCGGGGGTGGCGCCGACCAAGCAAGGGTTCTGCGCTACCGGAGCGCAGGTCGCGCAGGAGGTCGTGGTCGGAGTCGCTGCTGATCCGCCGCCAGCCCAGACACATTCCTCACCTTCCCGCCGTCGATGATGAAGACCACAAGAAGGCGGGCTTCTCGTGGACCCTCTCTCCTCCAGGTTTTTTTCCGATCTGTAACGTCATTACTGGATGCCTTCGAGCAGTACAAAAGCACATTATATATGAGTTTCCCGGCTTGTCTTCTCCAGCTCTCTATGTATGTGATGTAAAACTGCACACATATATATGTAGTAGTTGCTAAAAGAATAATGAGAAATTTCTGTTTTCAGGTTGTCAAACTATTCTTGATTATAACATTGCTGACCAAGTTTCGTGTGTTAGCATGTGTGCAGCAGTATATGAATTTTGTGTATTCTGACATGTACTAATTAATTCTCAACGACGGATCCAATTTACCATATCTCACGATTTACCAAAGAAGTGTCTGGCCAAGTTTTATGCACGACAATGAGTTATTTACGGACCTTGTGCATTTCTCTTGGTCAGACTAAGTTTGAACTGAATTTTCACATGAGTTATTTGACCTAAGCTTCATTTTCCTGCTTGGATGCATATGCAATACTTGCACTAACCATTTAACCTTCTACTGAAATTTGGGATGCCCTTCTTGTTGCAGCACAGTCCGAGGTACCTCTTGTGTGGAGAAGGTGAGGAAGGCTCCCAGGCCTCAGTTTAGGGCGATGACATGGCACTGAGACCTGCTATGTTTTGCTCTGTATTTGAACAAGTTTGAATCTAGCTAATTCGCGGTAGCTGATTGATTCGCTTGGATTTCAGGTTTGGCCGTGACCGGAAGAAGATTAGAAGACTGAACAAGCAGCTGCAACACATGCATGTGATGGCTCCGGAGCTGATACCAGAAAACCATGACCATAGCTACAAAGATAAGTTGGTGGCATGGACTGGGCTGGCACCGGAGGCACAAGCGAATTAACCAATATGAACGTGCCACAACTTATGTTACAGGTTTTATTTCTTTCTTCGTATCAATTTAGCATGTTCTTTTGGTTCATTATACAGACACTATATGGTCATGAAAGAGCTCCAAGTAGATGTTATTGCTAAGACTATGTGTGGTATTGGGTGTAGACGAACAATATTGAGATGTTAGACCGTTCATTATACCGACATGAAGTCCCTGCTCAACACCAGGGCACTGCAGAGCTTCGTGCCGGTGGAGTCACGATCGGGCCCGTTCAAGTGCATGCTGCATCCCATGGGGTTCGTGCTTCAGGTCATGCCGTTCCTGGATCTTCACGTCCCTCCGACCAGCAACGACTACACCGTCGAGATGCAATCGGACAGGGTATGAGGATGCTTGATGAATGATTTCATGGATCTTTCTTCTTATATGCTGGACAGGGTATGATTGCTTATTTCCATTTAAGTTCTGTTTGGTGAAAGTTTGAGGTTCAGATTCCATCGAGCAGCAGATTGAAAAAATTTCACGCCATGCTTAATTATTTTGTTGTGTGTCTGCTATCTAGCTGTTAATATTATCCCCAAGCAATTTATCTTTGTTCATGGTGCAATAGTTCACCAGTTATTAGTTAGCTATGTTTCACCACAAGAATTTATGCTAGACACATTTGGTGTCTCTGCCCAGTACTGCAATACATCGCCCTGATCAGTAATTTGCTCTGCCAATTAAAATAATATTAGTTGTAGTCTATGAACAATTGAATTGAAGCATGAGATGGAGTGTTTGATGTTTGCAGTGGTTATGAACTTATGGGGAGACAATCGTGATCAGGAGCCAAGCTTAGACATTGATGTGTGCATTCACTTTAGTAACACACGGTACACCACCTAGATGACAATGAGATCACAATTCCACCAGCTATAAATTTTCATATTTTGTTGCGCCCCTTCTTCCACAACCATCGCAGCGCTACTGACAAGGAGAATCTGCTTCATGACACCTCCTCCTATTTCTCCTACGACGAGGAAGAGGAAGAGCCGATGATCGAGAGTTCCGGTGATGAAGGAGCAGTTGCCGAAGTACCAGCGGTCAGGGCGTCCCTGGGTCTGGTGGCCGCGGGAGGATGCAAGTTCCATCAGCCTCAAAAAGCGTGCAAGGCACTGCCCACCGACCGGCGCTTGGGAGCGTGCAATTTTCCGTAAGCTTTTCTCCCCATCTATTTTGCTACTCCACTGCCGATTGCGTCGATATAGTAGAGATCCTCGAGATTTCGGGCTTACCTATGCTGTCTGTACATTTGCAGCGAGTAGCGATTGTTGTTGTAGTGGAGTTTCCAATGTCTTGCTGATGCCTGTAGGTGTGGAAAAAGACGGGGCACGAGGTAGGGTTTCAACGGCATGGTGAACATCAATTGCCCCATGAAGAGCCTGCTTTGTTCAAAATAAAGGCCACTACGTAAGTTTCCTGGATTCTTATGTTCAAATTCGTCTTATTACCGTTTCTCTGGTGTCCCAATAGCCAGTGACATGTGTTCCGATTATGTACTGATTGATGATTTTTTGTGAAAATATGGGAAAGCTTTCAGTTCAGTGTTTATTCCTTCCCTTTTCAAGTGTAATCTTGTAATCCTTGGTCCTCTTTTTAATGACCTCATATGATTTTTTTTTTGTCAGGAACATATCTTACGAAATTAGAGCTAGAATTCAATTACCTCATATGATTTGTTGTATCTTCTTTTGATCAATGTCTCCACATTTTCATGAGAAGAAGTATCCAGGTGACTAATAAAATGAAGGCTTATTAGTTAATGATTTTCTTGATTAGACCAGCAAACTTAAAATTGATGGTTGAGATGGCATGCATGGGCCTAATCTTCGGTTTCTTGGGATCATTTCCTTAGAAACATTGGTATGATGATGTTCATGTATATGCTTTGCTTCTCCTACTATTTCTCCGTGTATCATAATGTTCATGTATATGCTTGCTTCTCCAAATATATATTGGGATCATTTCCTTAGAAAACTCGGTATGCTAATGTTCATGTATATGCTTGATTCTTTAAATATTTCTGTCAAGTCTCATCAGATGCAGAATTTATGGAACTGCTATTTTCGTTGTTCTGATATCTCATTTTTTGTTGCAAGGACTTCAATTCCTACTGCAGACAAAATTGTGAATTTAAATGTAACTATACCTGAGGAGAAAGGATATTCAGTGGCATTGCGCCTAATGGAATGAGCAAGATGTTATTCTTAGTTTAGTCTAGAAATTTGCTCAACTCTAATTAACCAGGCGTTAATTAAGTTACAAACCTTTTATCCAAGGGCAATTTGTTGTTGGCAGTAATGGGAGAAAATTAGTTGCTTTTGTTGGAGGCCTTGATTTGTGTGGTGGGCGCTATGATATACTCCCCCAACGTCTTATATTTATGAACGGATGCAGTAGAACACTTCACGGCTAGCACTGCAACATTTATTTTTATTTTGATGTAGCAGACCTACGGGTGCTTTATATAAAGTTCTAGATCGAATATATACTATTTGTTTTTATTCTCGTTTATTCTACTCATGACTATCCCCCCAAAGAATATGGAGACACAACTGTAGTTTGTGCACCCGATGACAGATAGAAACGAATATTGATAATCCGTAGCAACGCACGGGCATTCAGCTAGTGTTCATAAAAATTAAGTACTAGTCATGCATGCATGGTATTCATGACAATTGTGCATGGTACTATATTAGATCCATGCATATGTACGTACTAGCTAGAAGGATGTCAACTAAGATCAAAAAAAATTAAGCAAAGCCTAGTAGAGCGCGTAGTGCTAGTGACAAGCAGTATCTTTGCAAGGGTGCCATCTTTGGGAGTGGCGGCGGGGCGTCAGCCTGTACCATGGCGGAAAGGCAGCTCCATTTTCTGTTCGTGGTCAAAGGTCAGTTCTTCGTGGGCAAAAAATCGTTTTGCTAAATCATGCTGCGTGGCGGCAGGCTTTGCCCCACGGCGGCGTGTCACCCGGCTAGGCTGCCGCCACGTTACTTCTGCCAACTCGTGTGGAAGGTGGTCTTTTGTGGCATTTCACTTGGGCAAGTAGTGGTCCTTTATGACAAAAAAATCCTTGTAATGGTCATGCATCGTTCTGGTGCTATGTTGTCATCACCTTGTGGTAGAGAAAGCAGGCATCGTCTGGATCAACGTCGTCAACCCCCTGCCGTTGGCGGTCGTCGTAGCAGGAGTAGTGAGGCGGGCCACCGGTGAACATGTTTGTGAAAAGGTAGTGGATGGTGGTGATAACCGAAAGCACGTGCAGCTCACGGGAGACAGTGACGAGGTCGGTGAGGTGCATCAGGCACAACCGTCGACGGTAGCTATCCACCACCGTCATAGGAGGAGGAGGAGGAGGATAACCGTTTGAATTAATTATGCGACGGACTGGCGAGTTGAGGTAAATCTCTTTCCTCCACCTAGATAAAAACCGTATCGTGGCGAGCGATATAGACTGCTACTTGGACACCATTATACACACCCTAATAGAAGAAGCTGTAGCACGTTAGGGTTAACTCCCGATGGAGCGTGCCCTCGATTGCCCTGGGGACTGGGGTCGTGTGTGAGGGACGGCACCCCGGTGGCCCTATTCCGCCTTGGCTCCTCTCGCTACCGCGATTAATATGGTTTTGAGATGAATCTGTCGATCATGATATGATATATGTATAATCGTGTTTGATTCCAAAAGCACGAGCACTTACACGTACAGTTGAGATGTTATTAAGAAAGGGGCATGCATGCGTGAGTTGATCGATGGTTAACGCGCGCGCGTGGCTAATTAAGCGATAGCGCTAGGCATCGCGTCTGCCAATTTTTTTTTCTTTTTAGGAAGTCGTCCAAAACATAACTCGTGTTTGAGTAAAAAAAAAAAACGTACAGTAGTGATGTAATTAAACGCGCAATTGACGCAGGATTGCTCCTTCACGGTTGACCGTGGGGACGGTGAAATTCCACCACGGTACCTCCTCTCCTAATT
>JAPCYS010000790.1:0-39031 GCA_028641055.1 Alopecurus myosuroides
GTTGGGTTTGTCGAGAACGGCATGTATGTAGTGGACTTCTCTAAAGGAGACACGTGTGTCACGACATTCCTAATGACTGAAGTTGATGTGGGTTGGCTTTGGCACGGCCGGTTAGCTTTGGCACCGTCAGCATGTATGTAGTGGAATTCTCCAAGAATGATTCTTATGCGAAGTTTTACTTTATAAAAAAATGTTCCTTAAGATGCTTCCAATGTAATAAAATACAATGAATGTTTGAGAAATGTGTTCCCATTATAATAAAATATGATGTTGTAAAATTTTCCCAACTTGGTCGTTTGATTGACCCAAAGAGTGACCCTCAGTGTGAAAGATAGTTCAATGGACTTATGTTGGTCTACATCTCTACTTCAAGGAATAGTTCTACTCAAGCCATCTTGAGTAAAATCACATTTCAAGCCATGTGAGTAGACACACCCCTAACAGGAATCAGATAGACCCATATGACCCTAAAGGTAGTATGCTTGGATTCAAGACCCCAAATACCAACAAGGAGTTGATGTATGCTATACAAGAATATTATGGATGATGAAGTATGACTCCAACTGAAGATATAGTAAAACCAGCAACCAGTTAGACAAGAGTTTTAGACTACCCACAAAAGTTTCATTTAAGGGTGGTAGCCCACCTATTTTCTTTGGGAACCAGTTACCCAAAACTATCTTTCTTTCTAGTCTTAATAAATCTCGGGACGAGATTTCTTTTAAGCGTGGTAGTCTGTAACATCCCTAATTTTTGGAAAGTGCAAAAATCACAAAAAATTGAAACTTTTTGTTTTCATATTATGCAAGTCACCAAAAACCAAATGAGTTGCAAGAAAAATAAATAAAATATATTTCATTGAAATTGGAATTAAGAATCCATTATACCTCTATTCCATAAACCGTAAAATTTAATCAAATGAATTTTCTTTATTCAATAGTTATTATGTTTCTTTAACAAACCCTATTCTATAAAATGTTTTCCAATAAATTATTTTACTATGAAAATGGGTTGCACTTGGGAATAACATTTTCAATAGTGGCAACTCTCTAGAATTTTATTTGTCAACAATATTTATTAATTGATATGGTTTATTTAAATGGCATTAAGTTGCTATTAGTAATTACTCATATCTAAAAAATATAAAATATGTAAAGGAGGTAAAATGACTTTGAAAAATTATATATGACATGTATAATGTATCTGTAATTTTTTTATTTAGAAAATAACATTATTTCATTATTTTCTAATTTTTAAAATGACTTTAAGTACTATTAGTGATTTAATTATAAGTACAAAATATAAAATTTGAAATGTGTTGAAATGTTCATGAAAATGTTCTAAACAGAAAGATTTTATTTTTGGAAAATTTTAGAATTTTATTTGAGGCAAAATGGGTTTATAAATAAAAAGATATTAAAACAGGAATAAAAAGAAAAAAAGAAAAAATAATAAAACATCGATGACATCATCATCTTCAAGCCAAAAAAAAAATGCAGTGACCGTTTCCTTCTCGATTTAATCTGATTGATTCCTCGCGTTTTAAGACCCGATTTAATTCTCCGTTTCCTCCCCCTAAAAGACCTTTCCCTCCTTCCCATTTGCCCTCTCGAAATTCCAAGGATTGTGCCCCAAGGTCACCGAATTTCATCGCCCGAGTTCATATCCTCCGTCGCTGTCTCGCTTCATTTCCGGCGAGGTGAGCCACCCTCGGAGCCCGATACCGCTTCCAAATAACACGCCGTGTCCCCGCGCCCCTTGCTAACCCCTCGCTCAATTTTTATCGCCTCAGGGTCGACAGGTACAAAACCACCCGAAGCTCACTGGAGGCGTACATCTTCGATCGTTCGCCGTCGTCACACAAGATCTTCTCGGTTCGCGCCGTCGTCACCATTGTATTTGCCATCGCGAGCTTCATACCGTAGTGGCCTTCGTTGAGCCCGGTACCCATCGGAGCCTCACCGCCATCGACGCCCGAGACTTCCCGGGGCTCGCAAGATCTTCATCTGCATTGTACCGCTCTCTAGAAGTCTTCGAGACATCATCGTCGCCTCCATCATCCTCTTCGTGGTCGCATGCATTCCTTTGTGCCCTCCCCGTGCTCGGAGATGTCCTGTAGCCTCGCCTGCGTCAATTCTTGCGTCATGGGCCACCGGAGTGCCGCCAAATCCTCCATTTCCGGCTAGCCGCTGGTGAGGTGAGAACCCTAGATTCTCTCTGCCGTCCGATCCATATCCACTATATGCGAATAGATCATTTGAATGAAACAGTATCAGCCAATAAGAATTTGCCAAGTCAGCAGCGCGCTGTGTATTTTATCAGTCGCTCGGTGCAACGCATAACCGCCACCCTGTGCAGCGCATAGCAGCCCAGCCCATTTTCTGGATTTCTATTCCGGAATAATATTAAAATAGTAATTTTGCACAAAAGACGCTAGAACTTGCAACTACCCTAACTTGTTAACCACTTGGACAAACTTGAACTTTTTGAAATCCTCTCGATGTGTAGAATCTTTTTGCACTGGCCAAATTTAAAATTTACCATCTAAAAATTGTTCAAATTCCAATGTGCATGTTTGATGAATTTTGGCATAATTCAAATTCTACAAATCCCAAAAATTACAAAATATTTTTGGAAATCTTAAGATGTGTACTTTCATATCCTCTGACCCGAAATAGTTTTTGAACAATTAAAATTGAATTTAGAATTAAGTTAGATTTAATTTTATAAATAATTTAAATATGCCCCCTTATGAAAAATTGCTCAATTTGATAACCTTGAACCAGAGACACCAGTACCTAAACATTTTGGGCACCCCTGAACCATGACCATGTAATTTTAGACCAAAATTCATCATAATAGTCCACCTAATTGTTTATGTCTTAGAGTTTGTTTCTATCCTTTTTACCTTTCTTGTCGTGGCTATTTTGGAGTCAAGACCAAGTCCTTAGTATGTTTCAATCACATGCTAGACCAACTAGTTAACCTTAAACCCTAGTACCCATATCTTAGATCTACCTCTCAAAATTTCTTATCTTCTATAGAAGACTAAATCCCTAAAATACTAGAGGCCAATCTAGATGATTTTCTTTAACTCAACAAGAAGCACTACATGGAAGATCATTGAAGCACTTAGAGAAATGACATAGACATCACCACAACTAGAAAAACTCAGGGAAGTGGAAGTACTAGAAGAAAATCAAGAGGAACTTCCAAGAAGACCAATCCCATCTTTCTGTAAGTTTTCCTCCCCTTCCATTTCTTTCCCTTAGACCTTGTGCTATGGCTCAGTTAGATCAATACCATCCCCTATATTGAACCAACACCATCAAGATTTGAAAATACAATGAAATCATCACACTAAGGAGGAAGCTACAAAAGGAGAGTGTAGATTAACCTTAAGAAGATCAACCAATGTAAAGACTTGGAGCTACAACCTATTCAAGGACAATTAGTATCAAGTTTATTGTTGTCTAAGACTTAGAATAACCTCCTCAAGTGAGATGAGAGATTTTTACCAAGACTGCTACAAAAGCCAACTTCAACTCAATAAGAATACTCATCCAAAGATGGTGGAAAAGAAGAAGAAGATGAATCCAAGTGGAATGATCACTATAATTGTCGTGGGATAATCACGGCAGACGTTACCAGGGGTAACTTACTTTGGGGCAAGTCGACTCTGGTGTTTGGGAGAGGGTTTAGCTCAGGGGAAATCATGCTATCAGGTGATCTGGTAGCTCGGACTGCAATGTCGCCGAGTCTCCGATCTAGGGTTACAACTATCAACTCTCGTATTACAAGGATACTCTAATATCTAGTAAAACTCTTCTGGTCTCTCTGTTCCAGGAGCCGGTGACGAAGGCATGGATCCTGGACCCTGCGGGTAAGGACACCCCATCTCAGGCCTAAAGTTAAGGCCCAAGAAGAGGAGCCCTTGGAGTGTTCCAGAAGGCCCGCGTGAAGCCCACCCACATTGCCTTGCGGGTTAAGATTAGGAAACCTGTAACCGACCTAGGGTTAGAGTTCGAGTCCTCTCCGGGTAGGGTTTGAGACCTGGCCACCTATATAAGGCCAGGAGAGCCACCGGAAGAGGACCAAGCAATACCGCAACACCAAAGCCTTGAGATCGAGATCATACTCTAGACTTGAGCCACCATCATTGTAACCGATCTACTCAAATAATACAGATCGACAGAGGCAGGAGTAAGGGTTTTACCTCTACGAGGGCCCCGAACCTGGGTAAATCTTGCCCCCTGTTTAGCCGACGATCGCCACCAGCGCTCATGGGTTCTCCTATTCGAAACCCGATAGGGTCACCTGAGGGATTTGCCGAACAGCAGATTCGACAATTGGCGCCGTCTGTGGGAACGGCGGGCGCTGGATCACCGGCATCTTCGGCTTCATCGACAACCAATTCTCGTTGGAAACCCCCGACTGCGGCTCCGTACAATCCTATACGGATTGGATCTGTCGTGGTCACCCCTCACTCGCCGGAATCACGCCCGGTATTCGACGATCTGGAGGAAAGCGTCACCTTAACGTTCGGGAGCTTGAAATTTGTGACCAACAGGGATGGAATCCTCCACTTCCCGGAAGAGTCAGAATCTGAATCAGGAGCCGTCGAGTCACGCTTTCATCTGGAGAAAAGCGGCGAGTCCGTCCGCTTCAACACTAACGACTACCATACCCTCTCAACAGAGGAACCTTCTCGAGTCCAAAGAGCTTTCCGATCTACGCCTAGGACGCACGAGCCACGACTGGCTCAAGTCTGCATGGCAGGATTGGAGCAACCTCAGGAAACAGAACACATCGCGGCGGAGCGCAACATAATCGGCGTCTCGCGGGAAGCTTGGGACCGAGCCAAGGAGGCTATGCGAACGAGAAAGCCACCCGCAGCAGAAGCGCCACATGAAGACATGGTGGCCTACCACTATCATCTAGTGAGAACAGCCGCAACCATCAAGGACGCCCGAATAGATCTGGCCCGTCGAAGAAGAGCGACAGATGAATCAAGTCAATGACGGGCTGAGCTGTCCCTAGCACCCTCGGTCGGTACTCGACCCGCGAGGAAGGGATATGCGTCAACATCCAGGGATATCGAGTCCTTAGGCGGGACCAGCAGATCGGTCGCACCTTCCCTCATGAGAGTTGATGACAACGGGAATGTCTACCCGCAAACTCCAGCCGCCGCGGTCCTGGCAGCAACCTACATGCAGATGAACCAGCCGACGGAAAGCGATCCTCGGGCTGAACAGTATAAACACGTGCGCAAAGGGCTAGGACTGGCAGCCGCAAGACTCGCCTCCTATGACCGCAGGAAGGCCGCGGAGCAGCTGGAAAAGGAGCAGAAGGAGAAGGAGAAGGAGAAAGAAAAGGAGGCGTCCCGTAAGCGTAGGAGCTCTTCGCCAAGAAGGGACAAGTCGCTCCGTCGTGGTCGAGGAAAAGAAGCTCGACGCCGCGGCGACAATCGAAGCAGCAACGAAGGCAGACCGAGAGACAAAAGCTCGCGACATCACAGCAGCCGCTCGCGAAAACGAAGCAAGGAGCCAAGGAGGGACGCTGACCGTGACCGGTCAGGACATGACGCGCGATCGGACATCGCACAAAATAAGGTGGACATGGCAAGGGCATCGCGATATCGCGAACGCTCTTCGTCCGGCTCTTCGGATGACGAAACCTGCGGTGCGCTCTGCTTTGCCCGCAGCATCCGCGAAGCACCTCTACCCAGAAGGTTCAAGCTCAGCACAGAAGTAACAAAGTACGACGGCTCACTCGAGCCCTCTTCATGGCTAAACGATTACCTCACGGCAGTAAAATGCGCGGCCCGTAGCTGGCTGGAAGGGAGACCAAGATCCTGTTACGCATCGTGGGACGACCTACACCGCGATTTCTGCAAAAACTTCCAGTCGACCTACAAGAGGCCAGCTACCATTGAAGAACTGCGAGCTTGCAAACAGAAAAGCGGCGAGTCCACCTGCGAGTATATCCAGCGATGGACCGCGCTCAGGAACACCGCGGGAAACATCTCGGAAGAAGTAGCGGTTGAAGCCTTCACGAAAGTCGCCCGAAGAAATGCTTTCATAGAAGAACTAGGCAGAGCTGCACCCAAAACTATTGGGGAGCTGATCATCATAGCCAAAAAATGGGCTAACGGAGAAGACGCAGTACACAATGAGAGAGCATCATCGCCCGCACACGAAGAAGACCGCCATGGCCGAAGAAAAAGGAGGAAATACTACGATCACGAGGATCGAGAGGAGATGGTAGCGGCGGAATTCACGCGAAGTCGCGATACCGGACGCCGTGGAAGTCGCGAGTGGAGATCAAAGGCTGAAGACAAAACTCCCGAGGAGGACCTCGATGCGTACTGCTCGCTACATATATTTACAGATAAGCGCACGGGCAAAACAAAGGCAACATGCCTTCTTAAGGATTGCCAGAAGTTTATTGAAATCTCGGAGGCCTTCTCGAGGAAAAGCAGACCGGCAGCCAGTCAAAATTACCCACCTCTTCCAGGAGCAGGGACACCAAGGATTCCAGCCGCCACAACCCCTGCCTCCACCAGCAAATCCAAACATGGCGTTAGCTGCACTGCCTGCGCCACCTGCGAAAAACGCCGGAGCCAACGCGTACCCGAACCCGGCAGGACAATTAGCAATGATCCAGAAGGTATGTGCATCTCGCAGAGCTCAAAAGACTAACACGAGGCAGTTATGCATGGCTGTGCAGACACCGCCAACAAGGCCCGAATACTTGAAGATGACGGACCAACCGATCACATTCTCGATGAAAGACCACCCACCACGAGTCTATCGACCAGGACACGCCGCCCTTGTCATCCAAGCGCAGATTGGCAACTACGACTTGGCCCGCGTATTCATGGATGGTGGCAGTGGTATTAACATTATCTATGCGCATACACTCCGTCGGATGAACAGGAACCTGGATGGCCTTACGGAATCAGAAACATCCTTCCACGGGATAGTTCCGGGAAAGGCAATCCGTCCACTCGGAACAATTAACCTAGAAGTTGTGTTGGGCAATCAAAGCAACTACAGAAGAGAATTCCTTGACTTTGAAGTTGTCGACTGGCCCTCACAGTACCACGCCATTCTTGGTCGAACAACGTTCGCCAGATTCATGGCAGTACCACACTACGCGTACCTAAAGCTCAAGTTACCCGGAGAATACGGTGTTATCACCATCGACGGAGATTTTCAGAAATCCAACAAGTGCGACATTGAGTTCAACGAGATTGCAAAATCCTTTGGGATGCAAGAACAACTGCAAGAACTAGCAAAAACCACGGACCACTCTGTGATGCCCCTTACAAAGAAAAACGCGCCCGAGTTGGAATTCAGCGCCAACAGTGACACCCGAAAGCATCAGGTGCACCCGACAGATTCTGCGAAGACAGCGATGGTCTCAACCACCCTCTCGCAAGCATAGGAAAGCGCGCTCGTCGAACTCCTCCGTGAGTACTGGGAAATTTTCGCTTGGCAACCCTCAGATATGCCAGGAATACCCAGGGAGTTCGCCGAGCACTCACTATAAGTCTTCCAGGACGCAAAACCCATCAAGCAGACTACTCGACGATTTTCAGAACCCAAGCAGAAAGCGCTTGGAGAAGAAGTAAACAGATTGCTAGCAGCAAAATTCATCAGGGAGATTAAGATATCCACTTGGTTAGCAAACCCAGTGCTGGTTCCCAAAAAGAACACTGACATCCTTCGGGTGTGCATCGACTACACGTCGTTAAATAAGCACTGCCCCGAGGATAACTTTCCCCTCCCGCGAATCGACCAGATCGTAAACTCCACGGCAGGCTGTCAACGCCTCTACTTCCTGGACGTCTATTCGGGATATAATCAAATCCGGATGAAGCAGGAGGACGAAGAAAAGACAACATTCATCACACCACACGGTGTATACTGCTACACGACGATGCCCTTCGGGCTCAAGAACGCAGGCGCAACATATCAGCGCTGCATGCAAAAATGCCTCGCCAAACTCATTGGCAAGAACGTACAAGTGTACGTTGACGACATCGTCATCAAGACTCGGGTAGAGGATGCACTCCTCGAGGACATTAGAGAAACATTCGACGCCCTCAACGTATACAGGATCAAGCTCAATCCGACAAAATGCGTTTTCGGCGTTCCAGCAGGAAAACTTCTCGGGTACCTAGTATCCGCCAGAGGCATTGAGGCCAACCCAGAGAAAATACAAGCAATCTTAACGATGAAGGAGCCCACCAATCTACGCGGAGTCCAACAGCTCGCAGGGCGACTAGCCGCCTTGGGGCAGGTTCATCGCACGATTGGGAGAGCAAGCATTACCCTTCTATAAGCTGCTGAAGAAAACGGACAAATTCGAGTGGACACCAGAAGCTAAACAAGCGTTCGCAGACCTGAAGCGATCGTTGCAAAGCAGGCGCGTCCTTGCAACGCCGCAAGAGAGGGAGCCACTTTACTTGTACCTAGCCGCCACAAACCAGGTCATCAGCACAACAATCGTAGTCGAGCGACCTGAGGAAGGCAAAGCGTACGGAGTCCAGCGACCGATCTATTACATCAGTGAAGTGCTCTCGCCATGCAAGCAACGATATCCTCATTACCAGAAGCTCGCATATGGAGTTGTTCTCACAGCTCGAAAACTCAAGCAATATTTCCAGGAACACGCCATCACAGTGGTTAATGATGCGTCACTCGGTACAATCATGAACAACCCTATGACATCCGGAAGAATAGCAAAATGGAACATCGAGCTGGGCGCTTGGGACATCACCTATGCAGGACGCAATGCAGTCAAATCCCAAGTACTCGTGGAATTCCTAAGCGAGTGGACAGAGCTACAAACGCCTGGACCGCCTGAGTACACGAGCAATTGGATAATGTATTTTGACGGGTCCAAAAGAAATGAAGGAGCAGGAGCTGGAATCGTTCTCATATCGCCTAGGGGAGACAAGCTGCAATACGTCCTACGATCGGACTTTCCACCCGATGATCCAGCATCGAACAACGACGCAGAATATGAAGCCCTGTTGCATGGGATGAAGATGGCAGTCGCCTGCGGAGCCACCCGACTAATGATCTACGGCGACTCCAATCTCATCGTGCAGTAGACAATAAAAGAATGCGACGCAATTGCTGAAAACATGGTCGCATATCGTGACATGTACAACCTACTAGAAGGAAGCTTCAAAGGATGCGAGTTGAAGCACATTGCAAGATCCAGCAATGAAGAAGCAGATAGGCTGGCAAACATGGGTTCCACAAACACACCCATACCGCCAGGGATATATTTTGAACGGATGACTGTCGTGGTGGTGTCACGGCAGATGCCATAGGATGGCTAAAGATGTGGGAATGACGGACGCTGGAGGTGCTCGGGGAGGGATCACGCGACGAGTAGCCGCGTGAAGTAAGAACTAAGCACTGCAAACAACACGATCTACCCAGGTTTAGGGCCCTCATGAGGAGGTAAAACCCCTACTCCTGCCTTTCTCTTTGTATTCTGATGTCCCACCGAGTAGCCACAGTACAATGTTCTTGCTACCGAGTAGCCACTCTTCTCTCTACGTGATGAACTAGGTCAAGAATCTAGGGTTTCCTTGTGTCCCAGCATGCGATCTAGGTCACGATGTGTTCGATCCTCCCGCAGGAGGCGGCGGGGCACCTTATATACATGGTGCCCAGCCGGATACGTCCAAACATGGACAAGTGTCGACATAGTGTGCACATTGTCCTTCTTCCGAGTTCCCGCTGACAGCTTTGGTTCCTAATCTTGGCTGCATCCGGAAAGTCGTTGGGCAAAACCAAGGGGACAGTCTGGTATCACTGTGCCAAACCCAGAGTAGGGCCCCCTTATCCTGTGACCGCCTGCTTCCATGCTGTCACTGTCAGGCAGGCCGGTCCCAGATGAACAGTAGTTCGAATAGTGCCAAGTACGGACCCGGGATACGCGGGATCCTGTGTCAGAACGGCTCCTTTGACTTCTGGCCCGAGTAGGTTCCCGCCAATTTTACTCGGGCCAACTCTTCTACTCGAATGGACAGAACTTGATTGATATCTCCTTCTGGTCATCTTGAAGTGAGACCAAGTAGCAGTCGACCGGGTAGCAAGTACCGGGTAGGCGGCTACTCGACCAAACTTCTCTTCTGACAGTGGCCTTTACCACTTGCCTTTACCCTACTCGGGGGTAACCCCCCGACAGCAGTCCCCGAAGCTGGTAGAGTCTCGCGAACTCGTTCACTAGGCTCTGCCAGCTTAAAACCAATCTTCGCCACAACACCTTTGAACTTCAAGATGTCGAGTGGAACCTCCGAGTAGCACTCTGAAACGTACCTTGGGTCTCCTCTTTTCCGAATAGGGCTTGTTTCCTTCTCTGCGTCCGAGTAAAAAGACTTAGAGAATTTCTCAAGCAGAGTCTCTGCAGCGCAGAGCACAATCCAGCCTTCTGTGCTGCAACTGGACACGTGTCAAGCATCCGCGACCCCGACGTCTCGCCGCCCAGGACACGACGTGCCACGCGCCCAGTTTTCACGGAGCGGGCCCACCGGCTCGTCATGTCCCATCAAGCGCAGTAATAGCCCACGATCTTGTCGTGGGATCAACTGTGGCCGTTACGCGCGCGTCCCGCGCTTGTGTGCGTTTCTAACCGGCCACAGACCCCACCACACGAGAATTATGGCCACGATCGATCCCACTACCCCGATGGTAACGGTAATCCGAGGCGAGGGTATAAATACCCCCATCGGTAACTTCCTCTTCTCCTACCTCCGTACCTTCCTCTTTCGCCTCTCTATTTCTTCTCCGCCGCTGAGCTCTCCGCCGCCGCGCAACTCTTTGCGCCGCCGCGGATTCGTTTCCTCCACCAGATCCTTCCCAATCTTCCACCACCTTCTCGCTCGCTGCCATGGCTGCTCGCGCCGGCTGGGCTGGTTCTGATGTCACCGTCGATGACTGCTCCTGGCTCGTGAACACCCGGAGGGTTCCTCCTGGTGTTCGGTGTCGGCCGTCCGACGGCGAAATCGTTCCGGCCCCGCGGGAGGGTGAGCACATCGTTTTCCTTGCGCACTTTGCGCGAGGATTTGGCCTGCCAGCTTCCGATTTTCTCCGCTCCTTCCTGGATCACTTCGGTGTTCAGATGCATCACCTCCCTCGGAATGCGGTCGTCTTCCTCGCCTATCATACCGTGGTGTGCGAGGCCTTTCTCGGCGTCCGCCCCACGGTACAGACATGGCTGAAGTACTTCCATCTCCGTCAGTAGAGCAAGGGGAAGAAGGATGGCGCGGCCACTGGCAGTCGGGTAACCGACACCGGTAGCGCCATGATGTTGCAGCGGACGGGAACCAACCACCCTCGCATCAAGGGCTTGGATTCCGTCCGTATGTGGCAGAAATCTTTCCTTTATGTGAAGAACATCCCCGCCATAAAGGGGGGAAAGGTAACGGACCGCATCAACCTGCCCGCCTGGAGGAACCGAGCTCCGTCTGGGCAGAACTGGAAGACGAAGCCCTCCAACGACCGCAACGCCGTGCAGATGGAGGAGCGACTCGCTGAGCTAATCGGAGAGGGCCTCAAGAGCGATGACCCCGTCGCCTGCTGGATCAAGAACCGAGTGCTGCCTTTGCAGCAGCGCTCCCATCCAATGTGCTACCTGGGAGGCCCCCGCGATTGCACTCGAACGACCACGTTCGAGCTCAGCAACGCAGATGTCGCCAAGCACGCGAGGTCCATCCTGACCACAGGCCTCCGCGACGATTGGCAGTATGGGTTTACCCCCTTCAGCCGCACGAAGCCGATTCCACGGGTACGTTCCCCTTTCTCTGCTTCCAGTTTACGCAATCCGAGTAGATATTCTCCTCTTCCTACTGCGACTAGCCATTGTATTCCGTGCCGAGTAGAGCACTTATCAAAACTGTTTAGGCTTAGTATGCTTGATGTTTGCACGCCTTGTCGGGTAGCATACTTAGAAGAAATTCTTAGGCTTAATATGCTTGATCCTTGCACGCCTTTCCGAGTAGGATATTCAGCAAATTTCCCTAGGCTTAGTATGCTTTGTGTTTGCACGCCTATTCGGGTATAGTGCCTTCGTGCTACTCGGTTAACTTGCGACACTTCCCTGTTCTTCAGGTTCTTGACCGCCAGCGAGCTGAAAGATGCGAGCGCTTCGAGGGCAATTGGTCAGATGACCGAGAAGAAGATGACCAGGCCTCCCTCGAGACCGCGGATCAGATCAATCTTCCTCATTCCCCTTCGACAGAGAAGCAGCATGCCGAAACGTCTCTACGCGATTGGTCCGATGACGAGCTAGAGGGTAACTGAATTCACGCTTTTTGTCTGCGAGAAACACTAGCCCTTTGCCTGCTGTTTCTGAAGTGTTTTTCTTCCTCTCTATTTCACAGATGCTGCAGATGCTGAGGATGATGACGAGGATGAGGACGAGAGAGCCCTTGAGGCCAATCCTCTATCTGTCGTCGCTCCTGTTACCCGCAAGCGGACAGACAGTGGCGCCTTAGAGCCCCCCGCCAAGAAGAAGAAGCCGACCGAGAAGAAGATCAAGAAGGTCGTGAAGAGAAAGAAACCAACGATTCCTTCCCGCCAGGGGTACGTTCCTTCTCGGTTAATTCCCAATCTTGTTTGCTTCACTGTCTCTTCTTAATTTCCTCTGCCCTCTTCTTATTTCTGAACACAATTTTCTCTTCAGAGCCCCCTTGAACGCGGACGCCGCTCTTGCGTCCACTGAGACTCAGAAGAAAGCTGCCATCGATGTCGACAAGTTAATCAATCTCGACGATGATGAGAATACCACCGCCAACGCACAACGACAGGGCACTGATGCCCAAGGCACCGACCCAGAGCAGCAATCCCGCGCCGAGCAGGAGGCGCAGGACACTGCTCATCAAGAGAAGCCACCGTCTCCTCCGGCCAACACCGCCGAGGAGAACCAAGATCAAGAGATGCATGATGACGCCGCCCTCGAGCGGCCAGAAGCAGAACAGGAGCAGCCAGCCACAGGGGGTGCTGAGCAAGAAGGTCCTGCGTCCCAGGCGCGGGTGGAAGCAATGGATATCTCCCAGCCAGATCCTGTTGCTGAACAGCGGGTAGAGGACGCGACTGGGCACTACCCTCTGAGCGACGTGCAACAAGACGCCGCGCAGAGTAGCGCCCAGCCAGATGGCGCATCGGACAGCGCGCCCCTGGCGCCACCAACTGACCAAGGTGGCGCCCAGCCAGACTCCTCCCTGGTGCCGCAACCCAAAGCTGCAACCGGCCCTTCAGCCAAGCCGGTTACTAGGAAGAGTGCCCAAGATGCTGCCGAGAAGGAGGCAGCCGAGAAGGAGAGACCTGAGAAGGAGAAGGCTGAGAAGAAGGAGACCGAGAGGGAGAAGGCCGAGAAGCCAATCTCCGAGAAGCCAACTGCTCAGAAGGAGAAAGCAAAGAAGAGAGCTGCCGACAAGCCGCCGCCGACATCAGCTGGCCAGCCCGGTCAGCTGGTTATTCGCGATTCCGGCGCGGTTGCAGCCGCCGCCGCTGCAGCTGACCAACCCTGCTACCCGGATTACATGGTGAAGGTTAGCCAGCAGCACCAGATCGGCCTTTCCCCCCAGGATCGGAGTCTCGCTCTTCAGAAAGGGAGAAAAGCCGTGGAAGTGAACGCCAGGCCCCGGCCCCAAACCAAGACAAGTCCGTCTCCATTGCTTCTCGTGGAGTTCAAGACCAAGCGATCACGTCCCAGAGCCTCGAGCAAGTACTCGACCTGATCGGCTTCATCGACGCCAAGTGGGACAGCAAAGTCCTCGGTAATACCAACTGGAATGGCACCGATCTGGGCGACATCAACCACATGCGCGTTGATTGGAACAAGGTGGACTTGGGTTACAAACCCATGACCGTCTCGACCACCTCCGCTACACTCGCTGCCAAGATGTTCGTCCACCACAAGAACGCAGAAGATCTCGAGCAATCTTACGCGGTAAGTCTCAACTTATCCTCTCCGAGTTGCATTTTTTCTCCTCTACTCGCCTCCCTTTTTCCTTAACCATCACCCAGTCCCCGAGATTCTGGCCGAGTAGGAGGATGCTCTCTCGAGTAGCCGCCTTCTCGGGTTGAATCTTTACTTCTTTGCCTGATTCATCTTCTTTTCTCTTCTCAGAATAGCATACTGAAGCGGACCCACTTGCATCGTCAGCTACTCTGGAACCATGCCGTCGCCAAGAGACGCATTGCTGCCTTGGAGAAAGAGAAAGTGACCGCCGAGGAAGCCGACAAGGAAGTGATGAACAGTACCATGAAGCTGTCTGAGGTGGAAGGTACGCTTCTAGCTATGCGGTTCTTGCGTTTATTGCTTACGCCCGCTTCTGCTTTTTGCGCTAACTGACTTTGCTCTGCAGGGAAGCTGAAGGCCCTGGCTGACGAGCACGAGAACTGCCGTGCCTTCGTGGAGAATGGCCAGGCCACCATCAAGAGACTTGAAGGTAAATCACCGTCTATTCGGCTTCTCCTGGGTTTCTTTCTTTCGCTTCTCTGCTAACCGCGCTTTGCTCTTTTCAGAAGACCATAAGAAATTTGCCGAGGAGCATCAAGACTGCCTCAAACCTGCTGAAGTGCAGCAGCAGCTGTCCAGCCAGGCTGTCGAGTTGCTGAAAGGGCACACTACCGAGATGGAGCAGCTCCAAGTCCAGCTGCAGACTGCGCTCCAGGATGCTATCAACCTTGGTGACGAGAGGGACAAAGTCATCGCCGAGAAGGCAAAGGTCGAGACAGCAGCCAAGGCCAAGGTAAAGGCCCTTGAGCAGGAGTGCGAGATACTGAAAAAGGCCAACGCTGGTCTCTTCACTCAGCTAGAGGAGCTCCGCTTGATCCAAGAGAAGCACATATCCAACGAGGAAACATGGAAGACCCAGCTGTTAGGACCGCGCCATGATTTGAACAGTAAGTACTCTGTTTTCTCCGCTTCTCCGCTACCCGGCTGCTCCTTTCTTCTCTGTTTCTCGTTTCACGCTTCCACTCTGTTACTGTTTCTGATCTTCTTGATAGCTATTGCAGGAATCTTTCCCAACCTTGAATCTTCCAGCGTACCTTCCCTGGAAAAGGCCCGAGCAGCTCGTGCTGCGAAGGGCGAGCCTATGGACACCCGAGCAGAGATCGAGGAGAGCATCCTGATCATGCAGGAACAGTGTCCCCGGCTAGCGGGCGTGGGCACCGAGTTGGTGTGCGTCGCCTTCCAGATCCACGGAGTCTTCTGGCCGGATGACTCCGCGCCGACAACCATCTCCGGGCTCGCCTTGAAGCCGCAGCGCGTGAAAGCTGAACTGAAGAAATGGCGTGCCTCGGGAGCTCGGGCAGGTGCTGACATGATGCTGCTCTTCGTCACCTCCTGGTATGAAAACCTTAATATGCAGATTATCCGCGAGATGCGCCGAGATTCCAAGTGGGAGAAGAACCCCGACTGCGTGGCTATTCGCCAGATAGTCGCTCACGAGGTCGCTCAGTATGCTGATACTGCGACCTTCATCGACGGCCTCACCGAGCCCGACACCGAGGTGGACGAGGGCGAGGAGGAGGATGAAGATGAAGAAACTGACACCGATGAGCTGGACCTGAGTGGCTTCGAGTCCCCTGCTGGCAAGGACGGGAAGGGGAAGGCCGTGGTCGTCACGGGTAGCGATGAGGAGGGCGAGAACGAGGAGATGTCAATCGACACCGCCGCGCTCGAGTTCGGCACCTCGTCAGGAGCTGCCCTTGACGACACCGTCAACCTCCGCGCCCCCGAGACCGGCTCCGCCTCCGCGACAACGCCCATCTCGGTGGCCACTGCAACTTCTGAGCAGTTCACCACCGAGCCTGACGCCGAGGAAGCGAGGACTGTTGATGCCAGCACAAAGGCGGACGCCACCAAGGCCACTGATGAAGACGAAGCAACCAAGGCGAGCACCAAGAACACCACGTCGACCTGAATTTGATTTCCTCCTGCAAACTTATCGCTTAAACATTTATCAGATCCCCGGGATGCCGGGTGCAAATGTATCAGACTATTTTATTCCGTTGCTACTCATTTTTATTCCCACTTGTTATTTTCGACTTAATCAATTTGTTGAGCCTGGGCTCGATGCCGGGTTACGTTATCATGCGAGTCTCCGAGTTGCATTTCTTATTCACTCTCTCTTTTAGTCTCAGCTCTACCCGCAACTTGTTGCTTTTTTTGGTATTCGAGTCGCAAGAGTTAAAGAGTAGAGCTGCAAATACTTAGCCGCTTAGAAACAATCATAGTAACACAGCCCACCACTTAGCCGAAAAGATAGTACACAAAACAGTAATAAAAGTACCCTACTCGGTTCCTGCACTCTTCCTTTCCTTAGTAATTTTTCTTGTGCTCATGGACCTTTTGCTTGTTCTCTTGCTTGCCATGAAGCCGGGTTTCGGACAGCAGCAAAGTCGAAGAGTTGGCATGTAGGTTTAAACACAGTACTCAATGTACCTTTGAATTTTGAAGTAGAGCAACCGAATAGGCAAAAGATAAAGCCGAGTAGAAACACTTAGAGCAATTTTGGACGAGGGCAGTCCCCGAGATCAATTTCAGATTGCAGAATAGATTTTCAACTCGGATAAGAGGGTACATACACATCTTTGCTCACGAATGAAAACGACGGAGTAGAGCTACATTCCAAGGGCGCTTGGTCTCCTCTCCAGCTTTATCTGCCCTGTTCGCCTGTGGTGGGCGCGCATCTATAAGATAGTAAGCATCGTTGTGCAGCGCTTTGCTCACAATGAAAGGCCCTTCCCATGGAGGAGACAACTTGTGCATCCCGGCTGTGCGCTGCACAAGCCTAAGGACCATGTCTCCTTCTCGGAAAACCCTTGGGTTCACCTTTCGGCTATGATAACGCCGCAGGTTTTGCTGGTAGATAGCCGAACGTGACAGAGTTAGCTCTCTTGCTTCTTCAAGCAGGTCAACATCGTCTTCTCGAGCTTCTCTCGCCTCCACCTCAGTGTAGAGGGTTACTCGGGGGGAGTCATGCTCTAGGTCTATTGGCAACACGGCCTCAGCCCCGTATACCAAGAAGAATGGCGTGTAGCCGGTTGACCGGTTAGGGGTAGTCCTTAGACTCCACAACACCGCTGGCAACTCATCTAGCCAACACCCAGGTGTTTTCAGTAGTGGCTCCATCAGCCTTGGCTTTATGCCTGCCAGTACCATGCCGTTTGCTCTTTCAACTTGTCCATTGGAGGCTGGATGCGCAACAGACGCAACATCTAGTCGGATGTGCTTATCTCTGCAGAACCGCACCATCGCTCCTTCTGCGAAGTTTGTGCCGTTGTCGGCGATGATGCTGTGCAGGTAGCCGTATCTCAGGATCACATCCTTCACGAACTTCACAGCTGTGGCCCCATCGCACCTCCGAATAGGCTTCACCTCGATCCACTTGGTAAACTTGTCCACCATGACCAAGATGTGAGTCATGTTGCCTCTAGCCGGCTGGAAGGGTCCGACCATGTCCAAACACCAAACAGCAAACGGCCAAGTGATAGGAATGGTTTTCAGCTCGGAAGCAGGCATGTGAATCTTACTCGCGAACATCTGGCAGCCATTGCACTTCCTCACGATGTCTTCGGCTTGCTGCAGAGTTGTGAGCCAGTAGAAGCCATGCCGAAAAGCTTTCTTGACCAATGCCCGAGAAGAGGCATGATGCCCGCATTCCCCTTGGTGTATCTCTACCAGAATTTCTTCTCCTTCTGATGGGTCCACACACCGTTGCAGCACGCCAGTGGCACTTCTCTTATGAAGCACATCTCGGACTATAGTGTAGCCCTTAGATCTTCTCTGAATCTGTCTTGCAGTCACCTCATCTTCTGGCAGAGTACCGTCCCTTAGAAAGGAGAATATGGGCATAGCCCAACTCGGTGTCTCCCGTGTGGGAAACACTGGTTCATCCACTTCCATTGGGACGGGTACCTCTGGTTGCTCTTTAGGGATGGGAGCACTTCTCTGAAGCCCAGACCGATTAGCAAGGACTTCCTCAATGAATGCGACAGTCCCCGGGTTAAGGACAGCAGTCCCCGAGTAAGGAGTGGCAGTCCCCGAGTAAGGAATGGCAGTCCCCGAGTTTCCTGTAGCATTCTCCCAGTCAATCTCCATGGGATCAGATTCCTCACTTGGCAGAGAAGGAACAAATATGGACTCTGAGTTGGGAGAAGGCTTGATGGATGGCTTCCTCAAGTGCTCTAGGGCAACTCCCGCCGGGATGGATTGCCGAGAAGATCCCAACTTGGATAGCTCATCTGCTGCTTCGTTCTCTGCTCGGTGAATGTGATGGAACTCACAGCCTTCGAAGAACCCAGTCATAGACTGCACCAGGAAGCGATATGATGCCATGTTGGCATCTAAAGCATCCCATGTACCAGAGACTTGCTGCACCACCAGATCTGAATCGCCGTAACATATAATACGCTGCACGCCAACCTCCTTGGCTACTCGCAAACCATGCACCACTGCCTCATACTCTGCTACATTGTTGGATGCCTTGAAGTGAATCTGCAGCACATACTTGAGTTGATCTCGCTTGGGTGACGTGAGCACTACGCCATCACCAAGGCCTTCCTTCACCTTCGATCCATCAAAATGCATCTTCCAGTAATTAGAAACTGGAGCAGGAGGTTCATACTGCACCTCGGCCCAATCCACCAGGAATTCCGCCAGAATCTGAGACTTGATGGCTTCTCTTCTCGCGTACGCGGGCGCATACGCGGCCAGCTCAATTGCCCACTTGGATACTCTGCCACTCGCCTCCTTGTTACCCATGATATCCGAGATGGGAGCAGAGCTCACAACCGTGATAGGATGCTCTTGGAAATAATGCTTTAGCTTCTTGGCACCCAGGTACACGCCGTAGGTCATCTTCTGGTAGTGCGGGTAGTTTTGCTTAGAACTGGACAGCACTTCACTGAGATAGTACACTGGGCGCTGCACACTCTTGCCTTCTTCTTCTCGTTCCACCACAATCACCACACTGACTACTCGGTTAGTCGCAGCAATATACAGCAGCATTGGCTCCTTGGGTAGCGGACTAGCCAAGATGGGAGCACTAGCCAGCATTGCTTTCAGCTCGTTGAATGCCACATCCGCTTGCGGAGTCCAGACAAACTTGTCATTTTTCTTCATCAATTGGTACAGAGGCAGTGCCTTCTCGCCCATTCGGCCCAGAAAACGGCTCAGAGATGCCAAGCAACCAGTGAATTTCTGCACGTCCTTCAAGGATCTCGGCAAAGACATGCTCTCAATAGCTTTTATCTTTGAAGGATTGGCTTCAATGCCCCGACTAGACACCAGGAAGCCGAGTAGCTTGCCAGCCGGGACACCAAAGGTGCACTTACTCGGATTCAGCTTCATTTTGTACTTGCGTAGGTTAGCAAAGGTTTCCTCCAGGTCGGCAAGCAGAGTATGTGTTTTATTCGTTTTGATGACAATGTCATCTACGTACACCTGCACATTCTTGCCGAGCTGGTCGTGCAAGCATTTCTGCATGCATCTCTGATAGGTTGCACCCGCATTCCTCAAGCCAAAACACATGACACGATAGCAATAAGCCCCGTACGGGGTAATGAAAGCAGTCTTTATTTGATCAGCAGGATTGAGTGCGATCTGGTGGAAACCAGAGTAGGCATCTATGAAAGACAACAGTTCACAACCAGCAGTGGAATCGATCACCTGATCGATGCGAGGTAGCGGGAAAGGATCCTTGGGGCATGCCTTGTTCAAGTCGGTGTAGTCGACACACATGCGCCATGCAGTGGCAGCCTTGGGATCCTCCTTCTTCTTCTCGACCACGACCGGGTTGGCTAGCCAATCCGGATGCAGTACCTCCATGATGAAATTGCTTATCAGCAGCTTGGTGATCTGGTCACCAATGGCCTTCCTTCTCTCATCTCCGAAGCGGCGCATAGCCTGCTTCACTGGCTTGGCGTCAGGACGCACATGCAATGAGTGCTCAACCAACTCCCTCGGGACTCCTGGTAGATCTTCATTCGACCAGGCGAATACATCCCGATTCTCACGGAGGAAGTGGATGAGCTCGCTTTCCTATTTCTCCGCCAACCCAGAGCCAATGTTGGCTACGCGGTCGGGGAACTCGGGGTCGACCTGGACCTTCTTGGTCTCCTGAGATGCCTGGAATGCGGTCCCGTGTTGGGTACTCGGCACGCCTTGCGCGCCAGCTTGCGCGGATTGCGCCATAGCCACCACCTCATACATCTTCTTCTTCTCGGCAGCAATCACCATCGATTCCGCCAACTGGGAACCAGCAGAGGCACACTCCATGGACTTCTTGTAATCACCAGAGATTGTAATTATGCCATTGGGACCAGGGATCTTCATCTTCAGATATGCAACATGAGTGGAGGCCATGAACTTGCTCAGAGCAGGCCTGCCGAGTAGAGCATGGTAAGGGCTCTGATGATCAACCACCTCGAACTGCAGGCGCTCTGTGCGGCAGTTCTCCCTGGTGCCGAATAGCACATCTATCCACACTCGGCCAATCGGGTTGCACGAGATCCCGGGCACAATACCATGGAAGGTGGTCTTGCTGGGAAGCATCATGTTCTCGGCCAGGCCAAGCTTCTCGAGTGTGTCTTTGTACACAATGTTGATGCTGCTGCCATTGTCGATTAGCACCTTGCTGAACCTCACATTCTTCTCGGGACCCAGGAAGGTAGGATCCAGCACCAAGGCATAGCTACCCGGATTGGGCATTACCTTGGGATGATCTACTCGGGACCACCTGATCTCCTGGTCACACCAATACATGTAGTGAGGGACAGCAGGAATCACTGCATTGACCTCCATGGCACGCCTGTGCTGTGATTGCTTGTCGACTGGCTCAGAGGTGAAGATCATGTAGCTCTCGTGGTGCTCTTGGTACTGGTTGGAGCCTCCGCCCCCATTGTTGCCGTTGTTGTTGTTGCCCTGGTAGTTGTTGTTGCCTCTGTTGTTGTTGCGGTTGTAGTTGTTGTTGTTGTTGCGGTAACCCTCATTGTTGAAGTGGCTGTTTGCTCCTAAAGCCACCTGGTTCACATTCTCTCTTCTCGGGTACATTGGCGGCCGAGCTGCGGGTGCGCGAGTAGGCTGCACATTGGCATTGGCCGCTGGCAGAGGAGGAGGAGGAGGCAAGCCATCATTCTTGATCACATCCCACCACTCGCACTGCCGAGTAGTGTGGTTAGCGGCCTTGAGGGTGGTGAGTGTGAAAACTGCATGGGCCATCCTTCATGTCGTCAAAGACGAACTTCTTCGGCTGCTCGGAGTTTCCGCTACCCGACTGAGAAGTACGAATGGTTTCTTGTTGCCTTGGCCCTGGTTCTGGTTCTGCCCGTAGGCTCCAGCAGGTTTCTGCCTTTGGCTACCCCCAGCTCCAACAGTCACTGCATTCACCTCTCGGGTCATACCGAGTATCTATTCGGTCACCCCTGCGCTTGTTGCGGAACTCGTTGCGCTTGCTGTTGCTGAAGTTTCTTCTCGGCTCAGAGGAGTCCATCAGGGGCTGAGTAGGATCACCGAGTGCGTACTGATCCGCAATCTTGATGGTCTCCGCCAGAGTGTTTGGCATCTCCCTCTGCAATCTCTGCCACAACATGCTGCCATGTCTGCATCCCTGTGCAAACCAAGTGATGGCCTGGCTTCATTCACACCTTCACAGGTGTTCCTCAATGTGCTCCACCGAGTAAGGTACTCGCGGTCTGTCTCGTCTTCTCGCTGCCTGCAAGCGGACAGCTGCTGTGGCCTATTCGGCCTCTTGTAGGTGCTGGTGAAGTTGCTGATGAAGATCCGAGAAGTCCAGCCAGCAATTGATGCTGTTCTTGGGCAAGTTGTTGAGCCAAGTGCAGCTGGACCCTCTAGCATCTGCGGGACATAGCGCACCGCCCATCTTCTGTTGCCGTTCGCGATATGGACCGCGGTGACATAGTCATTGAGCCAATCTTCGGCTTGGTGCTGCCATTGTAGCTCTTGGTGCCCCTTGCGAGCTGGAAGTTCTTCACGGACGGCTCGTTCATGATGCGCGGGCCAAAGCACTCGGGGCCAGGAGGACCCGTGTTCTCCAGCCGAGCCGACAAGTGATCCGGTCCAGCTGATGCCTCGCATCTCCAGGCGCCAGCATGCGCTCGCCAACACGGTCAAATCATAGCCAGCCATCTCCATGGCCGAGTAGCTCATCATATCTGTCCACCTGCACAGCTGCAGGCTGCTCCACCGGGTTGGCGACTGGCGCCACTGCGCGCGGCTGCTGCCTCTGCCGAGTAGGCGGAGCTGCGGGGCCGAGAAGGGCCTGGGCGCTCTCCATCTCGGGCATGGCTTTGAGCTTTGGGCTTGAAAGCCTGCTCGTGCAGCGTTGTGTTCCTGATCGGGCTGCTGCGGCACAGCAAGCTGTTCGCGGCAGCAGCCGGATCATACACCTGCATTTGCCTACTCTGCCGAACGCCGCTGCGGCTCTTCTCGCGGCTGGGGTGCGGAGACGAGGCCTGATCGTTAGATCTAGCCGCGTGCGAGTGCACCACCTGCGAAGCTCCAGGCACCCGGGTTGGCTTTTCGGAACTCCTCATTCTGCCTAGCAGCCTCCAACACCAACTCGTTGAGCCTTTCCTGCTGCCTAACGCGCGCGTCGCCGTCTAGACGAGGCAACTCGCAGCCAGCCTCTGCAGCTCTAAGTGTCTTGGCGGGTGTGCTATATCTGGGCCTGGTGGAGGTGTTTGCGGTGGCGGACTGAGCAGGAACCTCTACAACTGTCGCCATCTCGGCACCAAGGTTGCGCCGCGTGGCGCCTACTCTGCTAGCCCTCCTAGTGACTGGCGTGAAGCCGTGAGCCTTGTTGTACTCGAGCTGATCTAGACTCAACTCCAACCTCACCTTATCCAACCCGCCTGCTCGGCAAGCAGCTCCTGGCGCTGCCGCTCGAGCTGCTCCTTCATGGCTAGAAGCTCGATGTCGGTGGGGTCGGCATGCCAGTCGCCCAGCCGAAGCGGGAATAGTCGGAGTAGTGGAAGGCGGCAAGTTGCACTCCTTCTCGTAGGGCCGGTGAGTCCGCCACCAGCGCTCGGGCAGCAAGATCCTCGACGACGGCCGCGGCGCCAGCAGCAGCTGCGCCAGCGTTTGCCGCCAAGCCGTCACCATCACCTCAGCGCGGTCCGCAGAACGGCACGCGGGCCTTCCGCGAGCAGCGATCACCGCGGGAGGATCCTCCGCGTCATGCACCAGCTCGGGGTACGCGCGGTTGGCGACGGTGGCGACGTAGACGAGATGAGAGCCAAACGAGATCACCGAGCCGCCCTCCGGCATGGCCCTGCCGCCGAAATCGCCGGCGTTGTCGGTGACGAAGTCGAAGGAGCCGAATCTGTGGACAAGGCCACAAACTACGCGCTCCGCTGAAGAAGATCCCGTCCGAACAGAAACTCCAGCCAGCGCCGCTGGTTGCCCCACGGTGGGCGCCAACTGTCGTGGTGGTGTCACGACAGATGCCATAGGATGGCTAAAGATGTGGGGACGAAGGACGCTGGAGGTGCTCGGGGAGGGATCACGCGACGAGTAGCCGCGTGAGGTAAGAACTAAGCAAACAACACGATCTACCCAGGTTCAGGGCCCTCGTGAGGAGGTAAAACCCCTACTCCTGCCTTTCTCTTTGTATTCTGGTGTCCACCGAGTAGCCACAGTACAATGTTCTTGCTACCGAGTAGCCACTCTTCTCTCTACGTGATGAACTAGGTCAAGAATCTAGGGTTTCCTTGTGTCCCAGCATGCGATCTAGGTCACGATGTGTTCGATCCTCCGCAGGAGGCGGCGGGGCACCTTATATACATGGTGCCCAGCCGGATACGTCCAAACATGGACAAGTGTCGACATAGTGTGCACATCGTCCTTCTTCCGAGTTCCCGCTGACAGCTTTGGTTCCTAATCTTGGCTGCATCCGGAAAGTCGTTGGGCAAAACCAAGGGGACAGTCTGGTATCACTGTGCCAAACCCAGAGTAGGGCCCCCTTATCCTGCGACCGCCTGCTTCCATGCTGTCACTGTCAGGCAGGCCGGTCCCAGATGAACAGTAGTTCGAATAGTGCCAAGTACGGACCCGGGATACGCGGGATCCTGTGTCAGAACGGCTCCTTTGACTTCTGGCCCGAGTAGGTTCCCGCCAATTTTACTCGGGCCAACTCTTCTACTCGAATGGACAGAACTTGATTGATATCTCCTTCTGGTCATCTTGAAGTGAGACCAAGTAGCAGTCGACCGGGTAGCAAGTACCGGGTAGGCGGCTACTCGACCAAACTTCTCTTCTGACAGTGGCCTTTACCACTTGCCTTTACCCTACTCGGGGGTAACCCCCCGACAATGACTAAGCGATCACTTAAAATCAAAAAGCTGCAGGAGCACCCGCAGCACCAGAAGCAGAGGTCAGCCCGCAACTTGCCATCAACGAGCTTATTCATAACATTTCACGGCAAGTTTTTCTGGTCGAGCCAGTCTGGACGCAGAAATATCTCGACTACTTGTCCACCAAACAGCTCCCGGCAGATCCTCGCGAGGCTCGACAGATAATCAGACGCAGTAAATCCTTTCGGGTGATCAACGGAGAATTATACAAACAGAGCATCTCGGGTATACTTCAGCGCTGCATCGCATCCGAAGACGACAAAGAATTACTCCAAGACATCCACCAAGGAGACTGTGGACATCACGCTAGCTGGAAAGCAATCATGAGAAAAGCCTTCCGAGCAGGGTTCTACTGGCTCACGGCAGCCACCGACGCAAAGGAGCTGGTCGATAGGTGCGACACGTGCTAGCGATTTGCACCAAGGTCACACGCACCCGCTACGGAATTGCATATGATACCCATCGCCTGGCCCTTTGCGCAATGGGGGCTGGACATGGTAGGACCACTACGCAAGTCCACCCCGGGTGGATACACACACTTGCTGGTCGCAGTTGATAAATTTACCAAATGGATTGAGGCCATGCCAGTAACCTCGGCTAGCGCTCAATGTGCCGTCAAGTTCCTCGATTCCATCGTATGCAGATTTGGAGTACCACATGACATCATTACAGACAATGGTACAAACTTCACAGCAAAGGAAACACAGCAGTTCTGCGAGGAAAAGGGCATCAACTTTAAGTTTGCTTCAGTTGCCCATCCGCAAACGAACGGACAAGTCGAAAGATCCAACGGCTTAGTTTCAGCTGGCATCAAGAAGCGTCTACTCGACCGTCTGCACCCAGCAGCAGGGCATTGGGCCGAAGAACTTCCCTCCGTACTATGGAGCCTCCGCACAACTCCAAACCGATCCACAAACTACACACCATTTTTCATGGTATACGGGGCAGAAGCAGTCCTTCCCGAGGATGTCAGATTCATCGCCCCACGGGTTGTGGCCTACAGAGAAGAAACCTCCAACAAGGCACTCGCGGAAGATATGGATGCCCTCGATGAAATGCGCGATATTGCGCTCGCGAGATCCGCAGTATATCAACAATCACTGCGAAACTATCATAGTCGCCGCATACGCCACAGAGCATTCGCAGTAGGAGATCTGGTGCTGCGACTCAAGCAGAAGGAAGGAACAAGCTCGAGCGACCATGGGAAGGACCCTTCATCATACACGAAGTTATCCCAGGTGGAGCCTATAGGCTGAAGAACCCATCGACTGGAGGAATCTATTCCAACCCTTGGAATATCGCACACCTCCGCAAATTCTATCCCTAGACTTACTTTTCTCGCAACAATAAGGCTATATTAGCCACTCTTGTAGCTCGAATACATGACTTCTCAGTCATCTCAATAAAATACATGGTTTCTCAACCATATTTACTCGAAGATTATTCCTCCGTACATGCTAAAAAGTTACAGGTATACACCCCATAAACACACGGGGGCTACGCCTAAACTCAGCATAACAGGAAAATTTATATATACAAGGTTACACACCTTACAACAGTTTTTACAAACTATCACGACAGGATATATACATCCTACAATCATGCATAGCGCTGAGTATTCTCGGCCGCCAGCACACGATCTACTTGGTTCAAGGTCAATCGAATGATTTCTTCTGCTGCTGGACGAACAACCCTATAATGTGGAGAAATATCGTTGATTGGGCTATCCGGAAGTCTAGCTACGGAGTTGAAGTTCACCTCAGGATGCCATAATCGGACAAAGGCGAGAGCCACAACCGAGCCGCAAGTCATTTGATTGCAAACACACTCGCGAATCTCTCCCTCCTGCCCGAACACCCTAAGAAGATGACTCCAATCCTCTGGACCCCTTTGCAGCGGATAGAAAGCAGCGTTCATTGCAATCAAGACCTCGTGAAAGGAACTCACGAGTATCTTCGCCTGGATGACTCGGAACTTCAAGGTAGCCAACACAAACCCTCGACCGCGATCAGACCAAAAATTGTTCGCATGAGGCTTCGAGCTGCTAGCTTCTTGACAGATATGGTTTTCTACCCAGTGTTTCTCATCCTTATCATCCGGCTGAACAACTGAAAAAGAAAAAGTTCACGATCAAACAAGGAAGCAAGACAAAAAAGACGTGGGGGCTGTATTACTTACACAGCAAATCCCTAGCGACAGAAGCTAACTCATCCATCAAAAACTGTTCACGCTCAGTCGCCAGTTTTTGTTTGGACTTAGCAACATCGGCTACACCACGCAACGCTTTCAGCTTGCGCTCACCATCAGCTACACGATCACGAAGACCCTGGACACCTGAAAAATTCAAGGAAGATTGAGGAATAAGATGCCCTACTCGAGATATATTAACCACCTATTCGACAGGTGCTCGGGGGCTACTCCCATCGGGAGCACACATACAATCGCGGGAAACATTTCAGAAAAACATCTCGATTAAGACAATGGAAATACGGGAGCACATCCCAAGGTTCATTACAATCGAGGCGACTAAGTAAAAGAAAAACAAACTAAGGAGCTACTGTGGTGCTGCCACTCGCGGCGGTGGTCCCTCCCGTAAGACGAGCAAACAACTCAGATAACTTCCGAGCGAGGATTCCGGCTGGCTCGCCAAAACGACGAAGCCCTACCTTTTTCCCGTGGAAGGATCGACAGGGAGATCCGAGTAGGCCTCCTCCAAACCGCTAACTCCATGCGCCAACGCGAATTGGATGGCAGTCTTCGCCCCAGATTCCGACTGAGCGATCGCGTAGGCATCAAGGAGATTGCTCTCCGAGAAAATCTTCAGCAGATCAACTAGCACGGGTGGAGATACAGCGTTGACGAGGAGGCGACCATGCAGCTGCGTCAGCACTTGGGTGGCATTGCCAACCAAAGTGCAAACTCCTTCGGCATGCCTTCTGAGCTGAGCGAGGGAGTCCGTCAGGGCGTCCACCCGCTGGACTCCAGGAACTTTCAGAGGAACACCCAGAAGACCTACAAAGGAAAGAGCGTCAAGACCCAAAAAACTCACCAGGATAGAAGACAAAATTACAAGATAAACATAGCTTACCCGCAAAACGCTCGGCGAGAGGAAGAAGGAAGGCGACAAGGTTGGCATCCGCCTTAGTGCCAGCATCCTCCAAGATCTTCAGAGCATCCTGGGCAGCCGTAAGCTTCCCTTCAAAATCAGCCGATTGCATGCGGGAAGCCTCGAGATCTCGTCGAACAGCCGCCAGATCAGCCTCCTGAGCTGTTTCCCGAGAAGAGATACTCTCCTTCTTGGCCTTCAAAAACTCAAGTTGAGCCGCACAGCGACATTTATCAGAAGACAAAAATTGACGGAAGGATAAAAACAGGAAAAGATGGTAAAACTTACTTCGAAGAAGCTCGTTTTCGGAGACGAGTCGACTACGGTCTGCTCGAAGCGTCCCGCATTCCGACTCAGCAAAAACAACACGGCGACCAATCGCCGCAAGGGAGTCAACGAGCGACTGCAAATAACATGGAGATAGAAGGATTAGAAGAGTGAAGTTGGAGTCTATACCCGATTGCAACCATTCGAGTATAGCCTCGGGGGCTACTCCCATCGGGAGGACTGCCGTGCACCCGATAAAGCTAAGAAGAAGAAAGAGACAATCTCTGAGCCTGTAGCCGATCGCATGCGATCGACTGCAGCCTCGGGGGCTACTCCCATCGGGAGCACTGTCGTGCACCCAATAACGAATTCAAGGATGTTAAAAGCATTAAAAGGCGAATAACGGAATTTACCTGGCCCTTAGCAAGAGAAAGGGGATCAGCCGAGCTGCCCGACACCTCTTTTGAAGCTGAAGCCCCAGCAGCAGAACTAGGAATTCTATATTCTGTAGTCGCCACATTGGGAGCCACACTTGGCGAATTTTTAACGGTGCCGGCAGTAGGAGTCTCACCCGCAGCTCCCGCTTTATTCCTCCTTTCGGGAGGAAGGGAAGAGGCGTACCTGCGAGGACTAATGGCTTGCAGGCTGCAATAAAGACAAAGTGTCAGCAAGATGCGAAAGAAACGTTTGACTAAGGACAGATAGAAAAACTTACTCGTCATCATCGTCCTCCTCATCCAGCATATCCGCATTCCAGGCGGTTTGGATTACTGGGAACGAAGGAGAAGGAGCGAGTGAGCGCAATGGAGTTGCAGAGATGGGCTCCTTCCTGGGCGATTCCTCCAAGGAGTTATCCTTGGAAGTAGCCTCGTCATCCTCCACCCGACGGGGTTTGCGGAGACCGCCATTCGAATCCTCTACACCATCCGAAGAATCATGCTCGGAACTCGAAGAAGCGCTGGCAACACTGGTATCGGCCGGGCCGTCCAGGTTACTCGCCAACAAATCCGAGGCCTCCTTCCCAGAAATTGGAGGGTAGCAGTTGGCCACGGATAAGCTCTACGAGAGAAGACAGAAGAAAGCAAGAGAAAATTCAGTCGACCAAAACTCAGAACAAAACACCAAAAATAAAAGAGAAGAAGAAGAAGAAGAACAAACTCACCTCGGCTGGCGGACGCTTTGACGCATCGAAGGCTGCGACTGTGCAGTCGAGAAATTTCTCTCCCACCTTCAGGCTAGTGATAGCCGCGATCTTCTTCTCGAACTCGACGTTCGAGAGCTCTTCTCGACTCACTCGGCTAGGATCCTCAGAGCCCTGGTACTCCCACATCGTGGAAGGTCTGAGCTGCAAGGGCTGGATTCTGCGCTTAAGGAAAATGCTCACCAGGTGCAATCCATTTAGCACGACTCCAGCTCCCTGGTCACGAAGGGTGGCCACCCTGGCGAGTAGTGGCGTGACGACCTCGGTCTCTTCAGTCGACAACTTGTGCGCCCAGGACTTCCTCTTCTTCAAGACAGCGAGCGGATGGAATTCTTGGATCCCATCCGAGCTGTTGTCGATGACGTAGAACCACTTTTTTCTCCATCCCTGGGCGGAGTCGATGAAGTACATGTTGAAGTAGCTGGTCTCCGACTTCGCTTGGATCCCAAAGCCACCCGTGCGCAGTGGCTCGCCGGGCTCAGACTCTACCCGCGACCTCTCGCGGAAGATCCGAACTTTGAAAAGGGCCTTCCAGAGCCCCCAGTGTGGGCGAATGCCCAAGAAGCATTCGCGGAACACGATGAAGCACAATATGTGCTGCACCGCATTCGGAGGAAGATCGTGGAGCTGTATGCCATAGACATACAGCAATGCCACGAGAAATGGATGGAGGGGAAAAGAAAGACCGCGCGACACGTGGTCCGCGAAGACCACGCGTTCGTTCGCTTGCGGGCTGGGTACCTCCTCCTTCCTGCCGAGGCGCACCCGCTTCTCGGACTCCGAAGGCAGCAGCCCCTCCCGCTGCACCTCCTTGATGCATTTCGCCGTAGTGTTGGGCGAACGCCAGTCGCCCAAGCGAGGTGCAGGCTGTGACGAGGCTTCCCCTGACGCGGAAACGGCAGCGCTGCGTCTCTTGCCTCCCGCCATTGTTGATAAAACACGAGCTCTAGGAAAGAAGGGAGACGAGCGCGAGGAAGAAGATGAACTGGAAGACGAAGGCTGGGAAAGTTTCACCGCATCACCAAGACCCATACTTATACACGGAGCTACTCGATCCTGGCCACTCGATGCGCCACGTGGCGCCCATCGCAGCCACCACGTGCGACGGCGAAACGAGGAGGCGGTGGATGCTGTTCCCTGCCACGATCTTAACAGTAGATCGTGCGCATTTACTGCACGGTTTGCGTGAAAACCGAGAACGACGTCTCGTTTCCGGTCAAAAATCTGACTAGGTGGGCCAGCACTTCTGCTCTCGCCCTGTCACGTCCCATTGGGAGAACAAAGTGCGCCATGACGTCATAGCATGCATCATCAAGCTGAAGAAAAATTTCGAATGAAGAGTTCAAGCACGAAAACAACTTCGTATGAACAAAACTTCTTCGGATAAGAAAATCCAAACATGGAAGCAATTTTTCATGGACAAATCGAGAAGAAGGATCTCTTTCCAACAGATAAAAATACCCTACACACGAAAACTCTTTCGTATGGGCACAATATCCCAAACATGAAAACTCTTTCATATGGGTATAAAACTCCTAACACGAATCGGGTTCGAGTCGGAGGTCTCGAACCTGTGTACGCCAGAAATGTTTTTGCCCTAGTTGCAATTAATTGGCCCTGATCTTTCGGGAGAGCCAAACTACTACGCCATATCCTTCTGTGATAAAAAGCCATAAAGACAGGCACTTGCATTACTCGATACTCGGGTATAAAGACTCATTACACAGGGTACGCGCCCTCTAAAAAGTTTGACCGTCTACTCGACTGGAAAAATTCCACTCGAGCAAACGCTTGGGGGCTACTGAAGAAGGCATGGATCCTGGACCCTGCGGGTAAGGACACCCCATCTCAGGCCTAAAGTTAAGGCCCAAGAAGAGGAGCCCTTGGAGTGTTCCAGAAGGCCCGCGTGAAGCCCACCCACATTGCCTTGCGGGTTAAGATTAGGAAACCTGTAACCGACCTAGGGTTAGAGTTCGAGTCCTCTCCGAGTAGGGTTTGAGACCTGGCCACCTATATAAGGCCAGGAGAGCCACCGGAAGAGGACCAAGCAATACCGCAACACCAAAGCCTTGAGCTCAAGATCATACTCTCGACTTGAGCCACCATCATTGTAACCGATCTACTCAAATAATACAGATCGACAGAGGCAGGAGTAAGGGTTTTACCTCTACGAGGGCCCCGAACCTGGGTAAATCTTGCCCCCTGTTTAGCCGACGATCGCCACCAACGCTCATGGGTTCTCCTATTCGAAACCCGATAGGGTCACCTGAGGGATTTGCTGAACAGCAGATTCGACATCCGGTTTATATATTACCCGGCTCTCTGGCCTCCTATACAAGGCATACCCGGAATCCTACCCGGAAACCGCACACAACCCTAAGTTTCCTAATCGTGACCCCTAAGGTACGGGTTACAAGGCCTACGTTCCCTCTTGGGCCTTCTAGAAACTGCTCCACCTTGGGCCGGGTCTTGTGCGATTCCCCTCGGGCCGGGTTTCACCTAGGCATGAGCCTACCGGGTTACTATCCCCCCATCAGTAGTCCCCAGAATAGCTTGGGCTTCTCGGGATCAACCATGAAGCGCACGCTATTCCCTGCAAAACAATAAACATTTAGATTCATAATATACCGGGTTAGAATGCTTTGATCATAGCTAGGCCTGCTCTTTGGGCGGTCCATATAATAACCCGGTGTTTTCCGAGTCAGGGCATCACTTCCCGGGTCAACACTCCGAAGAAATGTGACAAGGCTCGGCATCAATATCGCTATCAGTTAATCCGAATTATACGCCCGCAATCAATCACAATCTCCATCCGGATATCTCGCAACGGATATTTTGGTACTTATCCCCAAATATCCGGGACGGATCATTTTCTTCCGAATTTTTTTCACTTACCGCCCAAACCTAGGGCTTTTCTCCCCGCGCCTATAAATAGAGCCCAGGGGTCAACCCTAGATCCAATCACCATTTCGCCCATCTCCTTCTTCCTCCTCACTCTACCCCCGTGCCCGCGAGCCCCAAACCGAGCCCGCGCCACCAGAGCTGCGCCGCCGCCCGCAAGATCGCCACCGGCCGCCGCCGTCAGCGCCCACAAGGCCGCCACCGATCGCCGCCGTCAACGCCCGCGAGCTCGCCTCCATCCGCGCCGCCGGAGATCTCGAGACGCCGTCGTGCTCGCCACCATTCCCAGATCGCCGCCGCCGCCGCGAATCTTCACCAACAATCCATCCCGGTAAGTCCCTTCATCCATTAGATCTAGGTTCCTTTTCTTCAAGCTCGCACTAAAATTTTAGATTGAATCTCGCTCTATAGTCATACGTTACTTCTCCATTAGCTAGGCACACTTTTGCGATTTTCAATCTCGTACTTTTCCACAACTTGTTCTTAATTAGATCCATTTCTATATCCCTTGCAAACGCTTTGCCGGTTTACCTTTCTTTTTCCTACTCATATCAAATAGTTGCGTTTTCCGAACTTCTCAATCTTTACTTACTCATCTTTTATCTTCGTTTAGATCTGCATCCAATGGCTCCTAAGGCTAGTGCCAAGTTGAAGGGCAAAAACCCGGCCGGGAAGCAGAAGCCGGGTCAGTCGATTTCCGCCAATTGGGCGAAATCGACTATCACCAAGGCCAAGCTTGACGAGCTGGCCGAGTCGGGTGTCCTGCTTGCCTGGTCAGAGATCCACTGGAGGACACCCGGCGAGGAGACCCGGCCTTCACCAGGCCTGGACGAAGTAGTCGTCTTCGTCGAGCACGTGATCCGGGGTTTCCGCCCCCCGGGTCACCCTTTCTTCCGGGAACTCCTTGCTCACTACAAACTCCGGGTATTCGATATCGGCCCAAACTCTATGCTTAACATCTGTCACTTCATAGTCCTCTATGAAGCTTATTTATGCATTTCTCCCAACTTAGCCTTATTCCTAGAACTCTTCCAATGCAAACCCTGCCGGGAGAGCGGTGACAGGGCCCTCCTAGTTTGTGGAGGAGTCTCGATTCAGAGACGTAAAAACTCTCTGATGCCGACTCTCAGCCTTCACACACATGTGATGCACTGGCAGAAAACCTAATTCTACTGCCAAGACACTTCTTTACCTGGCGAGAAGCCATTGCCGGGTTTCTCTGATGACGTCCTCTCCTTATCTGATAATCTGAACTCCTTTGCACCTGAGGCCGACAGGCAATCCATCCAGCCTCTTCTTCATAAGCTCGATGTGCTTTCCGCCCAAGGTCTCATTGGGCTTAATCTAGTAAAGACCTGGGTAAGCTGTCGGATCCAGCCTAACAGCATCCGGCCCAAACTTATGTGCGATTATTCTGGGCATGTCACCGAATCTCTCCGATACTCGGAGAAAACTTACCCGGCTGCGGATGTAAATAAAACTATGAAGAAATTCTTGGCTGAGAAACTCGAAGTCATCAGGAGCATATCCAGGCTTAGCCCCTTTACTCGCTCTAACCCGGCTCCTCCAGTAAGAACCGGCTTAATCCCTTTATCCGACTGATATTTCTTACGCATATATACTAACCTTTGTCTCTGTATTTCTTACACAGGAAGACGATGAGTTCTGGAAGATAGTCACCCCTCCCCCTTCCGAAAACTCGAAGGAGGACGAGGATCCGGCTGACAGTGATGAAGGTAAATCCGGGTCTTATCTTTACACTTACCTCGTTAACTTGTTAGACCAAATCTTTCCCTTTTCCGACAATGCTCCTTATTTACCAGGGCTAGAGGACAAGGAAGACACACAGTCGGAAGAGAGTGAGGCTGAGCCGGAGGCAGAGGTTGGGGCAAAAAGGAAGACCCGGAGTGTTGTTTTCAAGGTGCCCTATTCCTCCATGACCTCCAAGCCGTATTCGTATGCCAATATGTGCGAACTTAACAAGCGTCTAACCAATTCACCATACTTGAAGGAACCTGCTCCGACCAAATGAAGGGTAACCCCGAATTCTCCGGGTGACGATCCTCTTCACCCGGGTATCCCTTTGTCACCCGCTCGCCGAGCCGGTATTCCCCAACCTCATCCATCTCATATTCCTCAAAGATATCCTTCTCCGAATCACCCATTAGCCGGACAACTCCGGGTCTCACTTTCCGATTCTTTGTCAGCATCTTCCGGGTCCAACAACGATCTCCCAGCGGATTTCGTCGTGAATACTGGGTAATTCACTTTCCTTGTTAGTCAATACACTACTATTTTCCACGTATTTCATTTATTATATACTAAATGTTTCTTTTTCTTTCTCAGAGCCAAGGTTACACTTAGTGACCCTGAGGATATGAACGTCGATAACCCGGCCACGGAAGACCCGGAGAACGTTGTGCAGCCCGCAGCTGGCTGTGAAGAAGAAGAAAAGCTGGATGACCTTGCTGACCAGGAGGCCGAGTTTCCCCTACCAACCCATCAGCCGGCCGATGATGATGTCGAGTTTCTGGGATCGCAGAGGGGTGCCCCCGCTCCTAACACCCAGGCAACCCGGATCAGCCCGCTAAAACAGGAAAGGACCCCGCCACCGGGTAACCAGAACCCCAGCTCCTCCAGGCCGAATCTCGGCAACCTTGACTTTGAAGGGATGCTAGATGAGCTTTACTCTCTGAAGACCAATGAACGAGATATCCTTGAGTCCCTAGCAGCTGAACACCAGGTAACTTTAGCCAATTTGCTTAGATACTCATCTAGTCCCCAAGTTCCGAGTTAACTGTATAGAGTTTGCTCGGTACTTTCATAACTGTATAACCTGTCATACCCGGCTTTTACTCTTCACCAACTGATTTTTCCTTGTCTACTTATGCAGGCTTATGTTACCCGGTCGGAGGAAATGTTGGCGAAAACCAACGAACTCCTCCAGGCTGAGACCAAGCTGCGGGAAGAGCTGGAAGCTGAGGTGAAGGACATTGCCAAGGACTGCAAGAAGTACAAGAAACGATCCCAGAACGCTGAGGGTACGCTGAAGAAAGTATCAGCCTCTATTGCCGACACTTACCGCTCCCTGATTGGTAAAAAATCCTAACTTCCTGACTATAAGCCGGATTCCTCGTTTTGTAGGGTTTATAACCCGAGTCTCATCGCTTTAATTTTCATGTTACTCTGCAGGTCCGGGTGAAGAAGTTAAAGATGAATACGACATTGAAAAGCTAAAGACCCTGAAGGCCGTGATCCGGCAATTCTCTGTGGGGACCAAGTGGACCCTGGAAGCTGTGAAGTGGCCTGGCGGCTATGGCGGCGTGAACCAGATGCTTGACGTGTGCTTGACTGTCCCCGCCTGGATTGATCACTGGAAGCGCTCAGCATGCCGGGTTGGGGTAACCCGCGGCCTTGCCTTGGCCAAAGCCTATTTTCCTAGGCTTGAGCCGGCAACGCTCGTGAATAAGTTCCCCGAGTTTAACAATGACGGCTCAAGGTTCTCGGGTAAGGATTACAAGTCTATCCATGCTCAGGTACGTCACTCGGCAAGCCTGATAGCCGATAAGCTGGATGTGAACAAGCTCACCCCGCCCTACAATGCTGAAGACAAGCCAGCCCCGTCCGATCTCCCGGAGCCCTTTGACATGCTAGCCAAGTGGAAGGAGGAGGTTGCCAAGAGGAAGGCCATGGCCGACACTGCGCCATCCTCGTCTACTCGAGCTGTTCCCCCTCCAGCTCGTGCTGATGCCGCAACTGACCCGGATACGGAGGCAGGGAAGACCACAGAAGAGCATGCTGAAGACCCGGCTACCAAGACCGCTCCTGGAGACTCGGCTATGGATGCCGAGTGAAGTTTTTACCGCTTTTTGCCCCAAAAACACTTATTCGGCCAATAGGCATTATGTAATATGCCTGATACAATTATTCATTTAATAGTGCGCCTGTGCACTTTTGATACAATTTCCCTGGTTTGTAACACGCTTAAACTTTAATGGCTTTGGTGGCCCTTTTGGCCATCCTCCTCGGGATGCTTTTTTCAGTCTTAAACTTTTTTGCTGCTTTTCTTATCTTCCTTCTTTTTCCACATTTATGAGACTCGGTTTTCGGGTCTCAGGATTTTTTGACCGGGTGAACTTTTCTTCTTAAGTCCCCAAGTCCCCAAGACTCGGATTTTTGGGTTTTAAGCGCGATAGCTAAACAGTTTGTTGCTTTTCTCAAATTCCCAAGTCCCCAAGACCCGAATTTCCGAGTCTAGGGATTTGTAGTTTTCAGAAAAGCTGCCTGTTTTTGCCAAGGCCCAAAATATATAGCTACCCATATAAATTTTGAAGCTATGCTTAATACATTGTGAGTTTCCGGCTTTTAGCCTTTTACTCCACATAGCTTGTGGTTTGGATGACCATTTTGATCCTCTTTGTTGTAAGCCGGCTTTCGTGTGGATATTCAGTGCTGCTATAACTGTATGAAAACAGGGTCAGGCAAGTCCCCATGGGCATCATGACTGATTGTGATTATACGTTAGCAAGACACGCCACATTATTGCGAGTCACATCAAGCTTAAACAAGAGAATTCAAGAAAGTTTGGCTCTATTGTCCAGTTATAAGATTGTAACCGTACTTATTGCAAGTAATCGGTCCTCATAACTTAATGGCATCATGGCCGGGTCTTGAGATTATAGCTGTACTATTCAAGTAATCAGCCCCCAAGACCTATATATGCAATCTATGAAATTTTAAACTTAATGCTTTATAACTAAGCGATAAATACTTACCTGATATGGAATAAAGTAAGACAGAAAAGTTAAGAGCAAACTAACAGAAAAAGGAAACAATATCATAGTATAACCATCTCTTTATTGATATGAGAAAAGTTAGGTCAGCAGGCCGCCTCATTAAAAACCCTCCAGTCCCCTTAGGTACCCTGGATAGGAAATGAGTGCGTCTGAAACCTGCCGCCTGTTACATCGTGTAATTCAACTTGTAAACCTAGCCTATGCTAAGTGTAGCAGGGACGTAGCTGAGCCACGTTCCATGGTCTTTCCCGTTCTTGCATAGATGAAGTGGTATGGGTGGTGTCATTGAGAGTATCCGACTCTTCCCTTGCATCTATTAAGTAGTATGATCCGTTCTGCAAATTCCGGCTTATGATGAACGAACCTTCCCATGGTGGAGATAACTTGTGCTTTCCTTCTTTTGATTGTATTAGGCGTAATACCAGGTCTCCTTCCTGGAAGACCCGGGTTTTGACTCGCCGGCTGTGGTATCACCTCAAATCCTGCTGATATATGGCTGATCTCTCCAAAGCTTGCTCCCTGTGCTCTTCTAACATATCCACGGCATCCTGCCGGGTCTTCTCGTTCTCCACTTCAACATAAGCCGCCACTCGGGGTGAATCATGAATAATGTCACTCGGAAGAACTGCCTCTGCACCGTAAACCATAAAAAACGGAGTCATCTGAGTAGATCTGTTGGGTGTAGTGTTAATTCCCCAAACCACTGATGGTAACTCCTCAACCCATGCTCCAGCAACTCTGAGGCACGGGACTCTCAGCCGTGGTTTCAACCCACGAAGCAACTCCTGATTTGCCCTCTCCACCTGTCCATTAGCTTGTGGATGGGCTACAGAGGCTACGTCAAGGCGTATGCCATTGTTTCCACAAAACTTCTCTATCTCACCTAAGGACATGTTGGTTCCATTGTCTGTTATTATGCTATGAGGATATCCAAACCGATAGATGATCTTTTTCAGAAACTTGACTGCTTCACAATTGGTGAGTGGCATAACTTCAACCCACTTAGTAAACTTGTCAATAGCCACCATAAGATGAGTCTTTTTGAAAGGAGACATGTGAAAGGGACCCACCATATCCATACCCCAAACTGCAAATGGCCAGGTCAGCGGGATTGTTCGCAACTCCATAGCCGGCATATGGGTTTGGCGAGCATGCCTTTGACATCCATCACACCTTGCCACCAGGCGTTCTGCCTCCGCAAAGGCCGTGAGCCAGAAGAAACCGTGCCGATATGCTTTAACCACAAGGGATCTTGTGGAGGCGTGATGCCCACAATCACCTTCATGGATCTCCCTCAAGATTTGTCGGCTCTCTTCTGGTGTTACACAGCGCAAAAAGACTCCTGCAGCACTCCTTTTATACAGCTCACCATTGATGATGGAATAGCCCTTTGCTCGTCTCAGGATCTGCCTGGCTAAAACTTCCAGTGGTGGTAACTCGCCCCGTGATAGGTAGGCCAGGAACGGCTCCGTCCACTCGGGAATAGCACGTACAGCGGCCACAAGCTCCAAATCCGGGTCTTGGTTAGCCACCTCTTCTTCAGATTCGGTTTTGACAGAAGGCCGCCATAACTCGTCCAGAAAGACATTAGGTGGAACCGGCTCTCGGCGCGAACCGAGTCTTGTGAGCGCATCTGCTTCCTCGTTCTTTCGCCTGTCAATATGTTCCACCTCATACCCGGAAAAAGACCCGGCCACCCTGTCTACCTCTCTGCGATATGCTGTCATTGTTGCATCCTTTCTATCCCAGGTTCCTGAGACCTGCTGTACCACAAGATCCGAGTCTCCATAGCACCGTATACGCCTGATATTCATCTCTTTTGCTACTCGCAATCCGTGTAATAGGGCCTCATACTCGGCCACATTGTTGGAGCAGTCGAAGTGAATTTGCAACACGTAACTCAATTTGTCTCCTTTGGGTGATGTAAGTACCACCCCAGCTCCCGATCCCTCGTATTGCTTGGAACCATCAAAGTGCATCACCCAAGACTCGGAACTTGGCATCATTGTGGGCATGCTTGTGTGAGTCCAATTATTGATAAAATCAGCTAAAGCCTGGGATTTGATTGCAGACCTGGGCTCGTAGTTGATGTGATAATCTCCTATAGCGAGTAGAGGGGTTGGGGACCTAAACTTTGGGGGGAGAATTTCACTTCGTGTCCTCTGCAACAACTAGGGATGCACACAGCCATATATGAATGAGTACCGGGATTTTTATCTCGGTTACAAACAAAGCCTAATCCTCAGGATAAAGCCTATGAGCAACAGGAAGGCATCTTCCTCAAGTATAAGTAGGAACCTAAATTCATACCCATGGGACTTAAACTTGGGTGTTGGGCTCGAAG